>DWEZ01000006.1:0-10819 GCA_018247015.1 Cornuphallus albafascia | reverse complement strand
TTATGCCGCCCGAAGGCCTCCGACGTGGCTTACGACTGCTATCTAATGATAACAACCGGGACCGACGGCTTTACGTGCCCTCCGAAGCACGGAAGCGCTCAAGAAAGTTTTGCCACTAGCGGTCACCCATCCAACTACCGACCTGGCCCGCAGGAGCTTGCGTTCGGTACCAATCTCACCTACCCCCGAGATTGGTAACTTTTTCGCGACCGCGTCCACACACGCAGTAAAACCCGGTTCCCGGAGGATTACGGTGCAAGGACTAAGGAAGTGAAGTGCAGTGCATGGTTGGTGCCAGAACGGACGGGCCCGGGCCCGTGCCCCAACACCCGCTCTTTTATTGAAAAGGGCTAAGGTGTTGAGGATACCTCGAGTGCGGAAACCTATCTACCCTCCCGCGAGTTAACATTTGCGTGTGAGGGAGACAGCAAGTGTCACCGTAAGAGTGAGATAGCATCACTAAAAAAGTGAAGCTTTTTGAGGGTAGGCGTCCTCTCTAACAAAAGTGAAGCCGGATTAAGGGTATTTTTCAAATTGAAAAATAACGCAAGTATGGCGAACAGAGGAGGCCCACACCGAAGCAAGATCCCGTTAGGGGAACGACGGCTGGTGGCCCGGAATATATTCACGAGGCGTACTACACCTGCCGGGACAGTGGATCACACCGTGGAGCCCGCGATGGGTACCACTGTCAGACCCGAGCCGGAGCCCCAGCCGGGCCCCTCTCAATCCCCTACGCGCGCCCCTGCCGCGACTAGTACCCCCTCCAGGGGGATCAAAACCAAGAGAGTGACCGAGGAGGGGGACGAGGAAGAACCCAACAAGGTCCTCATAGTGTCAGGTCCGGGCCCAGATATGCCCCACCTGACCCCTAGCCCAGACCCAAACCCAAGACGGGATACAAGGGAGGCAGCACAAGCCCACCGGGACTCCTCATCATCGGAGGAGTTCCATGACAGTGAAGGGGGAAGCGGAGATGGTGCGACGGCGGCTACAGCGGAGGATGCCGTAAGTCTTACTTCTTCCTTTCCTGGGGTAAAACCCATTCCAAAGGCACAAACCTATTTAGAATATAATTCCTCACCGCGCTCACCCAGCCCAGTGGGGCCTCTCAACCCGAACGAATCCTTAGATTCTACACGGTACGTCCAGCTGGAGTCCCCACTGGCTACCCGCGCAGGGACACCTTCCGTGTCCCCTGCTAACCCAACACCGCTGGTCGCCGACGACCAGCGCTCTCAAACCGCCACAAGCATGCAGACAGAGATTAGGTCGTACGCCGCGGCGCTGGCGGCTCCAGCGTCGCCGGTTAGGCTAGCTGTCCCACCGCCACCTAAACCATCGGCAGGGGCCGCCACAACATCTAAGGCCCCCGCCGCACAGCCACAGCCGGCAGGGTCTAACCAACGACGCCGTGCAGAGGGGGTACACCCTCCTATAGTGGTGGATAGGCTGCCCAACTGGACAGAGCATTTTAAAGCTCTGCACGACCGGTTGGGCCACGCCCCCAACGCGCGCCCCTTTGGTACAGGGGTGCGCTTTATTGCAAAGTCCCCCGAGGAATACCGGGTAGTCCAAGCCTACCTGGTTGAACTGGGTAACAGGGAGTCAAGCTTGTCTTGGCATTGTTATGCTCCCAAGAACGACCACCCTATAAGGGTGTCAATTAGGGGACTCCCTGTCGACACTAACCCAGACAGAATAACCGAGGCCTTATCTGACCGGGGCTACCCGGTACGTTACACCCGGCTTATTAACCCCAGGAGCAATAACCCTCGCTGTGTGTTCTACGCACAGCTAGACCACATGTCCGAGCAGGAACTCGAGCGGCTTTATGCCGTAAACGAGTTACTGTATATGCCGGGGGTAACTATCAGAGCATGGACAAGGCAGCCCGGGATAGGCCAATGCCACCGGTGCCAGGCCATAGGTCACTACTCTGATAATTGCCACCGGCCGGCCAAGTGTCTACGCTGCGGCGAGGGACACATAGTGAGGGACTGCCCTCAGCCGAAGGAGGGGCCCTACAAGTGCGCTAACTGCGCAGGACCGCACACGGCCAATGATGGTCGTTGCGTGTACCTGAAGCGGGTAGCGCGCGTGAAGGGCCTCCGTACACACCCCCCTAAGCCCGAGAAACCCACTCAGGCACCGGGGAAAAACTTTGCGCAAGCCGCTATAGAAAGGAGGGAAGTCGAGGAGTATCGACCCGCGCAAGCGACCTTAATGGCCCCGGCCAACCTTCCCACTGCCCGTTCCCAACCGCTTTCGCAAGGGAAGGGCAAGAAGAAGAAGAGTAAGAAGAAGACTGGCAGGAAGGGGAAGCGTACGCTTCGCGCAGAGGAGTTGCGGGACACCCCCGAGCTGCACGAACATCAGGCAGCGGAGGTGGTCCCGCCGACCTCGCGCACACAACACCCGTCCCAAGGCGTCTTGCCGCCGTCGCGCACACGCACACTGCCAGTCTCGCAACTAGTAGCGGGTCAACGCGCAAGGTCGCTTTCCGCGGGCGATGCTCCCGCTATTAAACCATTATATGTACCGCCCCCTCCGGCACAGGCTGAAGTTGAGGCGGACGTCCAACCACGTAGGTTGAGAAGTAGGCGCGATAGACGACAGAGGGAGCCGGAGGCTATTGTTACGGCCAGCACCGGAGCCGACCGGCACCCCATAGGTTCGTCAGCGGCTACTATTCCTCGTCCGATGCAAGCTCTAGGAGTAAATCTGCCGGCCAATGATCTAGTAGTGGCTATAACCACTATTAGTGAGGCTATTGCGCGTTACCCGGAGCTTGTTGGCGAGATTAGACAGTCGCTGGCAAGAATCTTCGGGTTCCAATATGACAGTACATCTTAGACTGTTATATTGGAACCCGGGGGGCGTCAGCGGTCACCGGCAGCAATTGCGAACCCTCGTCCACGAGCAGGACATCCATGTGGTACTCCTGGGCGAGACTAAGCTTAGGCCAACACAAGACTTTCGGCTGCCTAATTTTATTGTGTACCGCCGCGACGAAATCGCGCCGTCGGGCACTCCATACAGGGGTACCGCGGTGGCGGTTAGACGCGACGTGGTACACGATGAAATGCCGCTGCCCGCGTTCACTCACACTCGATCCATAGGGGTAGAGGTGAGTATAGCGGGCATCGCACTGCGTCTATACGCAGCCTACCGCCCGCCAGGTCCTCTCTTCGACCCGCAGGACATCCGTAACATCATGGAGGGGGGCATACCGACACTGGTGCTTGGTGACCTCAACGCCAAACATAGGGCGTGGGGTTCCAGAGTCATCAACCCAGTTGGTCGGAAGCTTATCTCGGACGCCGAGGCAAATGGGTATGAGGTGCTAGGGCCCGGTGCACCCACCCATATACCTTCGAGCGCGGCCCACCTTCCAGATGTCCTGGACGTAGCACTCGCTAAGAATCTTCCGTGTCCAACCCAGATAGAGGTGTTGTATGACCTGGACACACAACACTTACCTATCCTAGTCACGCTTGGCCTAGGGGCCGAGTGCGTACAGCCCCCGCGTCCGCGGCGGAAAACGGATTGGGAGGGATTCCGATCCAAACTACAAAACCTAACACTATGTAGCGGTCTATCCACCCCTCAGGGGATAGACGCCGTGGCTAGCCACATAGTTAGTCAAATCCAAGACGCGCTCGCGGCGTCTACCACTGAGGAGGTGGTGGACTCTAACCGCCGCGAAGCCCTCCCGATCCGTCTTCAGCAAATGAAGAGAAAGAAGCGCCAACTCCGTGAGTTATGGGCGCGCTCTCGTTGTCCTCAGGTCAAGCGTGATCTGAATAAGCTGACGGAGGAGCTGTCTGTTGCGATGTATGAGTTCCGCGGAGCCACCTGGGAGGCGCGAGTCGACCAGGCAGGCGAAAACGATACATCGCTCTACCATCTAAACAGGCAGCTCACCCGCGCCAAAACGGCGGTCTGCCCCCTACAGGACAAGGATGGCAGACGATGCTATTCAGCCCAGGGTAGAGCGAGGATTCTTGGGGAGTGCCTACAAGAGCAATTCACACTCCACCAGGCAAGCGCTGCCGCCGTCGAACACCACGAGTTAGTGGAGCGGCGCGTGCGGGAATTTGTCAGTGGCCCGACACCGACGCCCGACGGAGTTGATTTTATATCACCCTCGGAAACGCGGAAGGCCGCCGCGCGCTTACCTAAGCGCAAGGCGCCAGGCCCTGACAATATTCCGAACGTCGCGATAGCAATGTTGCCACGTAGAGCCATTGTCACTGTGACAAGACTCTACAATGGCATACTGCGCACGGGTTACTTCCCTACCAACTGGAAGCTGGGGAAGGTTATAGTCATACCGAAACCGGGAAAGGACCGCCGAGTACCGACTAACTACCGGCCTATAACGCTACTTCCTACACTAGGTAAGCTCTTCGAAAAACTGGCGTTGAAACGACTGCGACCGTCGCTTAATTTAAGAGACGAGCAGTTCGGTTTCCGCGCCGGTCATTCGACGACGCTTCAGTTGACACGGGTGATCCACCACTTGTCGAACGAACTCAATGGCGGGCGACACACGGTCGGTGTATTTCTCGATATAGAGAAAGCATTCGACCGTGTGTGGCACGCAGGGCTAGTTTACAAACTGTTGGAGTCACCTGTGCCAGCGATACTAGTTAGGTTAGTAGCTTCCTTTTTGGAGGGCCGGAAGTTCTTTGTTTCGGTTGATGGCTCTACCTCAGACCCCAAACCCATATGTGCGGGTGTGCCACAGGGCAGTTGTTTATCGCCGACTCTATACGCCCACTTCACAAACGACATTCCCACTCTACAGGGTAACCTGGAGGAGTGGGAGCATGACGTAGAGCTCGCGTTGTTCGCGGACGACAGTGCGTACTTCGCTTCGTCCCGCCGAGCCGATTTTGCTGCCCGCAAGATGCAGCGCGTGCTCGATTTACTTCCGACATGGCTGGACAAGTGGCGCATGGCCGTCAACGTAGGTAAGACGGTCGCGGTACTGTTCGGCCTTAAACGTATCATGCCGCCGCCACTGAGTCTCCGAGGCGAACAGATTGAGTGGCAGCCTAAGGTGAAATATCTGGGATGCTATATAGATCGCTCGTTGCGGATGTTGCCCCAGGTAGAGCATGCCATCCGCCAGGGGCGCACCGCGCGGGCGATGCTTCGCCCAGTATTAGCATCCCGGCTCCCAATCCGAACGAAAGTGCGAGTATACAAAGCCTACATCCGTTCTCGGTTGACTTACGCGGCGCCGGCATGGTACGCGTCGCTAAGTAAAACGTCACGGCTGCGTCTGCAAACGCAGCAAAACATAGCCCTCCGAGTAATCGTCGGAGCGGGCCGCTACGTCAGGAACGACGTGGTGGCGCGCGATCTCAACGTACCTACGTTGGAGCGGTTTGTGGCGGAGTCGGCGCGTCGTATGTACGACCGTGCCGACAACGGACCACATACCCATCTCCATGGGATCGCGCCCCTACACGCTCGACCACCTGAGGGTCGCCCGCTCCCTCGGGAGCTCGTGAGACTAGCGTCCACCTCCGAGTCGGAGGAGGACTGCTAACAGTCGCTCGGCGGTCGAACCACCGCCTACTCCCCGTAGTCACCGCAAGGTGGAGTTGTGTCACCAGTGGGCAGTCGTCCCACTGTGTATGCCCGGGTAAGGAGGGACCCCTCGAGACCCGTAGCCCCTACGCTAGTAGTCCTTAGCGTCTCGGCGTAGGACGAAACCTCTGTCTGTCTGTCTGTCTGTCTGTGACAGCTGTCATGCGCATCACTATCACTCCACTGCCAACTGCTTACAATTTACTTTAATAAAGAGAAGTATAAATATAACAAGGGGTATAGAAATAGCCCTGCAGAGTTAGTTCAATCCCAGATTTCCTTATCATGCAAATAGTCTTTAATATCATAATATGCTTTCCGACATAGAACTTGTTTAATTGTCTTTTTAAATTTGTGTAAAGGTAGGGATTGAACCTTACTTGAAATTTTATTGTATATTCTGACAGACATTCCAATAAAGGAATGTCTTATCTTGTGAAGCCTAAACTTAGGAAGCGTAAGCTTGTGGCCGTTCCTAGTAGATACACAGTTTGAATTATGTAACTCGTGACGAGTGACAAAATTATCTCTATTTTTGCGGACATACATAATGTTTTCATAAATGTACTGGGAGGGGAACGTTAAAATATTTATTTCCTTGAATTTTTCTCGAAGGGATTCTCGACTACCCATTTTATAAATTGCGCGAATAGCCCTCTTCTGCAGGATAAAAATGGAGTTAATGTCAGCGGCATTACCCCAGAGTAAAATGCCATAAGACATTATACTATGGAAGTAACTGAAATAAACTAACCGAGCAGTGTCAACATCCGTTAGAGAACGTATTTTCTTTACCGCGTAAGCTGCAGAACTAAGTCTATTCGCCAATTGAGAGATATGGGGTCCCCATTGTAATTTTGAATCTATGGTAATACCAAGAAATGTAGCTGTATTTACTAGGTTCAACTCTTCCCCATTCATATGTGGTTTCAAGTCAACCTGCTTAACATTGGGTGGTGAAAACCTTATACAGTTGGTTTTTTTATTATTAAGCACTAAATTATTTGCATTAAACCAGTAAACTACTCTAGAGATAGCGCTGTTCACGTCGTCATAACTAGTTTTATTTCTGGTTAGTTTAAATATTAAAGAAGTATCATCCGCAAATAACACTATCTCGTGATTGTTCTCTACCATATAAGGTAGATCGTTAATATACGCCAAAAAGAGAAATGGGCCAAGAATTGAACCTTGGGGAACTCCCATCATAAGTGTTGACCCAGACGACCTTGTGCCATTAACTTCAACCCTCTGAATTCTATTACTCAAATAAGAAATCAGAAGATTGAGGGCCGTATCTCTAATGCCATAATGGAAGAGTTTCCTGATCAAAATGTCATGTTGAACACAATCGAATGCTTTAGATAAATCGCAAAACACCCCTAAGGCATCCTGAGAGTTCTCCCAAGCATTCACAATAACATTAAAAAGTTCTACGCCGGCATCAGTAGTTGAGCGGCCCCTTGTAAAGCCAAATTGTTTTTTGTGTAGAAGGTAATTTTTATTAAAATGTGTTAAAAGCTGATTTAATATGAGTTTTTCAAATATTTTACTACATGAAGGCAGTATTGATATTGGTCTGTAATTAGTTGGATCTGTAGTACTGCCTGATTTAAATAAAGGTATAATTTTGGTATGCTTCATAAGATCAGGAAACTCACCACTTTTTATACAATTATTAAATATTAAAGCTAAGTGGGGTGCAATTAAATCTATAACTGAGTTCAAAATACGTACAGAAATACCCCAAAGATCTGTTGCATTTTTAATAGCTATCGACTTAAAAACTTTAACAATTTCTTTGGCATCTGTGGGTCGGAACTTAAAATTTAATTTACATTCCCTTACATTATTCTTAAGCAGTGATTCGGCAATACCGGGACACGAGTTAAGAGATCTAGTGATCGAAACAGGAATGTCCGCAAAATATTTTTCAAAAGCCGAAACCACCTGTTCATCTGGTTCGATGAGGTTATTGTCAATAATGAGCTTATAGTCATGATTGCGGTCTTTAACTCTTCCAGTTTCGGCATTTATAATGTTCCAAGTCATCTTAATTTTATTATTGCTAGATTTTATCTTATTTTTAATATGTAAAGACTTGGCTGCTAAGCATACTCTTTTAAATACTTTAGAATAATTTCTTACATGTTTACAAAATAATTGGCTGTGGTTGTAGGATTTTTCGTGATAGAGGTCATACAGTTTTTGCCTACTTTTAAGAATACCCGGAGTTGCCCAATCACTGAATGATTTACAATTTGTCGGAGAGATTTTTTTGACTGTAAATACATCATTAAATACGTCATTGATGTTACTACACAAGGTCCCGTATTGATCGTTTACATCATTGTTCGACGGGACTGACAATCTATTCATAATAGTATTTCTAAATCTCTCCATGCGTTTTTCATTCACAGGAACGACCACTTTAGTCTTACTGACCTGTTTGACAAATTTGTGATTAAAGGTAGCGAACTGGCCACTGTGATCTGAACTTAAATTATTTATAAGTATTGTATGGACTGGAGTGGCATTCGTAAACATATTATCGATACAAGTGGCAGTGGAATCTGTAATTCGAGTTGGTTCTAGAAACAGGTTAGTAAGATTATAACATTTCATTATAGTTAAGAAGTTTTTACATATGGTAGTATTTTCCAACAAATTTATGTTAAAATCGCCGCAAATTATAATGTCTTTACTTTTCTTGTCACTTAATTTCACCAATAAATTTTCGAGAACTGATTCAAAGCGATCATATAATGAATTCGGAGGTCTATAAATGGAAACAATAACACAGTTTGATATCTCTACACAGGCTATTTCTATAGTTCGTTCAATGGAAAGGCTCACTATATCCTTACGTTCCTTAAACACAATGTTTTTGCTTAGTATAATTAACGAGCCACCACGTATTGCTGTCTTCCTAGTGAACGAACTGGCAACTTGGTGCTTATCAAAGTTGATTTTAATTTGACAATCTTTCAGCCAATGTTCAGTAATACAAATTACATTAATATTATAGGATCTCAGAAATAAATCTAACTCTAACTCTTTGCCTAATAAGCCTTGCATATTTTGATGCACCAAGCTTAGACAATTATTATTTCTTAATATAGTATTATTTAAGCTTAAGCTAGAGACAATAGTCTCTGTTGTCTGATGGCTTAATTTAAATTATTATTAATAATGTCATTAAATATTAAAGCAGTAGTACTATTAGTATTACTGCAGCATGTCATTAAATTGGACTGCTCAATAGAAGCAGTGGTCATATTAGCTAAAACATTAGCTACGTTAAAAAACAATTTGTATGATAGCAAATTTGCTAACTGTTTAAAATAAAAGTTAGATAGACGCATTCTATCTTTTGTCAATAAATAATAATTTTTTTTAAATATGTTATTAATATCAATTATGTCAAAATTATTGTAATTCAATATGTCAGAGTTCGTTTCAATTGTCACATTATTCTTATTAGTAATATTATACAACAATAAATTCAACTTATATCTATGATTATTTTCTTGAACATCATTAGCAATGTATGGTAATGTAAACAAAATAAGTTTTTTTACTTTAAGCTGTTGCAATTTTGATAAGTATTTTAATAATATATTTTGTTTTACACTACCTCGTCTACCAAAAAGCAAGACCAAAGTACTATTAGAGTCATAAGTACCACCTAATACTTTATCCATTATTTCCAACATCGAGGCCCCAGGCATACTAAAATTACATATAGTTTTGCCAGTATTCTGAAACAATTTAGTACCCATATTTTTGCCTAATTCATCAGTAAACATGAATATCTGACTTTTATTGGGTACCCGGTGTGAGACTACAGAGCCGGCATTTTCGTTCAAGCGAGAAGGACACTGATGAGAGGTGGGCAATGAATGAGGTTCTGATGCAGGCATAGATGTGTGCTGCATGGTATTCATTAACGATGTGAAACGTTCTTCATTGTATTTTGATAGCTTTAGGACCTCATCCATGGCCAACTCATGCTCGTCAATTTCATTTTTGGTGGTAATATATTTTTCGGTCATCTCCTCCAACGATTGTTGAAGGATACATACCTTCTCATTCAAAGCAGAAATGTCAGCTTCGTAGCGGTTGTTTAAGTCTACGAACTCCACAATAGATTTATTACTTTTAACTAATAATGATTTGTATTTTTTACTTAAATTCATGTGATTTTTTAGTACATTGTTTTTGTTAATCATTCTTCTTGTTCTATTTTCAAATTTTTGCAACTTGATATATTTTTTTAATTTATTCTTACTGCCACAACCGACTCGAGCTGTGTGGCCACTAACAGAGTCATCACCGGTCAGGTCAATAGTGACATTCTGGGAGCGGGCTGTGGATGAAGCTGAAAAACGTGAGCAAGTAACAAGTTCGTTGAACAAACTCTGAGTGTTCGTTGAATTGACTTCAAGCAAAGTTTGTTCAAGTTGGTTTATTCGGTCTTGGGCACTCGCGAGTTGAGAACGAAGCAAAGATATTTCCGTCAAATTGGTATCATATTCGTCATAACACCGGTCAAAATCTTTGGACTGCCTTTTAAGCCGATTTCGTTCCTCTCGAATCTCCAAGAATCGAACATGAAGCTCCGCCATTTCGGCCTTAATGTTATTATGCCTATTTAAGACCTCCAACATTTCAACCTCATTTTCCTCTCTCTCTTTAACCAATTGCTCGCACTGCTTTTTCGACTCCTTTAGCTGGTTGAGGGTGAGCTGGAGTTGGTTTTCTAACTGGCGGACCATGGCGCTGCGAGTACACATAATTACAAATAATGTACAAACACAAATATATGAATACTGAGAAAAAGCAGAGCAGCAATGTCTACAGATAACTTGTTTTTGTAGGAAAATTTGGTTTTACAAAAATTATATTATTACTAAATCTTAATATAGGTACATCAATATTTCAATATAATATGTTATTGTATTATTTTCAAAGGGAAACAATGGATAAAGATTGAAACAAGTTTAAAATAAAACTCAAAATAAAATAAATGTAATAAAAAGTCAAATAGGCTATAATATGTTATTATTATTATACAAAGAGAAACAATGTACAAAGATTGAAACAGGCTCAAAATAAAAAAAAAAAAAAAAAAAAAAAAAAAAACTCAGAAATAAAAAAAAAAAAAAAAAAAAAAAAAAAAAATAAAATAAAAGTCAACTACGCTGTAATATCT
>DWEZ01000005.1:7500-10979 GCA_018247015.1 Cornuphallus albafascia | reverse complement strand
GATAGTAGATAGGGACAGTGGGAATCTCGTTAATCCATTCATGCGCGTCACTAATTAGATGACGAGGCATTTGGCTATTTCGCCGCCTCAAACATGTCCTCGTCGTTAGTTCCACAACTTTTTATAATCATTATGGACGACGAGAGACGACGGTCCCCACAGCACTGTCGTCGGGCTGACATTTTGCCGTTTGATGTTATGGCGTGGTTCCGGATGTTGTTGGGACCAATGTCAGTCGTGTTGCGTTCGATAGCGGAACCACCAGGGGTACGGCAGTAACCCGGGAGAACCACAGGATCTCGGGCGCTCATTCCGAGGCCCGGCCTTGACCCATCGTAGTCATCCGATTGAACCGCGACCAGTTCATGTGCGAGCCTCTTATCACCAATCCAACAATCGTCTCATACACATACTCCTTTAGCCCGAGCAAGGTCTTCAACTCCTTATATGAGCCGGAGCTCCATATTCCTCGCCAGGAGACGGTGCATGAGGTCACCTTGATGCGGTCCTTGGTGAGTCCTAGTCTATCGGCGACCTTCTCAACGAGCTCATCGTGGCCCCCGTACTTAGTACGTTTGCCCCGGTGCCACTCATCGAGAGGTCGCTGACCCGAGACCACCTGCACATCTACAATGACCCCCACCCCGTCGTCTCTGGACGCAATTATGTCGGGCTTCCGGAGTCCGACAGCAGTTTTTATTCGAGGCTCGAGTTCTACCTCCCATCCTCGATTACCCATCTCTTTCGCGAGATAGTTCGCTACGCAATTATGACGCTCGATCCGGCCACCGTGTGTTCGGTGACATTGCTGGATGGTGTGCGCCGTCGTCTCCCTGACCATGCACCCGGCACGGCAGTTCAACTCCGACTCACGACCTATCCTGCGGCCTCTAGAATTTCGCATCCTCGAGGGAAGCGCGTTGATATGCGTATGTACAAACTGTACATAATCACGGCCGCTATAATGCATGCTCTTATCCCTTATCCACTTAGTGGACGCGGGTGTCTTGGTAGACTCACGGAGTTCAACCCCGTCGACCGATGCGTGCAGACCTTCACGCCAATACTGCTTAACGGACCTCTCACCCGTCCTAGGGTTTTCCATCGAGAACTTGGCGAGCTGTCTGTTCGCCCACTTCACTTTCCGGCGTATCCTCTCGGACTTGGATGCGGCAATCGCCACTGACCACCGCGACGAGTCCAGCTTACCGAACCGTCGTGCAACGAGGTCCGGTACGCATGTCCTCAGCGATGGGATCGCTAGACCGCCATCCTGCACCGAAGCATGAAAGTAGGCTACAGGCACATCGCCAGGTAGCCTCAACCACTGCCGTACAGAGTGCCGGATTTGCACATCGAGCATTCTTAACCTGTCATCCGTTATATTGCCCAGCACGAGGCCGTGCAAGAATCGCGGGACAAGGTAAGTACGGACGACCTCTAGTCGCTGCTGCGGCTTGAGGGGGGCCTTCGTGATATTGATAAGGGCCTGCTTTATGTCATGCTCGATAGTACAAGCTCCAGAAGCTGACATCTCCACTCCCAGATAGCGCCAGTGCTCAACGTTGTCCACCTGCCTAAGCCAACGACCATTCACCTTGAAGGTTCGGGACGTGACATAGTGCGGCTTCTTCCGCTTCCCATCTGGCACCATCGAGAGAACTGAGGACTTCTCGCGGTTGAGCTGGAGCCCCATTGACTCCCCGACCTTCTCCACAGCGCTGAGCGCCTCCTGCATCCCCACCGTCGAGCCCGCGAGCAGGACTAGGTCGTCGGCATAGGCCAGTGCCGAGACTAACTCTCCTTCCAGCCTATAGCCGACTCCCTTTGGCAGTGATGCCAGGACGACGTCCATTGCCATATTGAACAGCAAGGGCGACAAGGGATCTCCTTGGCGTACTCCCCTACCCACCATTACAGGATCGCTCTGCTTGTCAGATGCGGCTAAGGTGGTGGTCGCCGATTCGTACAGTCGAGCGATGTAGTCGCAGAAGGACACAGGCAGGCCTTTCTCCCTCAGGACGTTGATCAGCGCCACATGTGACACCGTATCGAACGCCTTCGAAAAGTCCAGCACTGCGATGTGGCACTCCCTTAACTTTTTCCTGCAGTCCCCCAGTACTGCGTCCAGCACAGCCGAATTCTCGAGTGTGCCGTCGGCGCGGATGAATCCGCGTTGTCGTACATCCGGGGGACGACACGCCTCCAGTCGACGCGCCAGAAGGGCATGCATGTGCCGTAGCGGTACCGACGCGATAGAAATCGGACGGTAGTCACCAGGCCCAGCCGGCACCTCCTTTTTCGGCACGAAGACCGTGCGGCATTGCCGTAGTGGCTCGGGTATCTCGCCTTGGCTCATCCAATGAGAGAATATTTCCGCCTGGATTTCAGCTGGAACCGCGCGCCATTCCTCCGCACGAATACCGTCCGGACCTGGCGCCGTCCGCATGTCGATGCGGGCCTCCTTTACCTCTTCCGAGGTAAATGGGGACCACAGCCCTTGAACATCGAGTGCACCCCCGTACTGTCCATTGTGCCGCATGGCTCGCAGGACTTCCGGTTTGGGCCCTCGAGCGGTGGACACGGTCTCTAGGACTGGCCGCCAATAGGCTTCCAGTTCGTCGAGGCTATGTCGCACCCCCCTACACTCTCCGTCCAACACCTCGGCTGCTGCACGACTCGGAAACTTCCGAAATAGTTCCTGCACCCGAGCGTACTCCATTCGCCTCCGTTTACGGGAGCTCACCTTCACTTCCGTATGTGTACTGCCCCTGGTGGTCATCGACTTTCGACCTCCCCGCTGCCGGCGCGCCGCAGCCCTCTCGAGGAGTTCCGCGACAACCGACATGCATTCGGGCACATCTCCAGTCTCCACCTGTCGCCGGTCAGCTACTAGCGGCGCGTCTTCACCAGAGCTCACTGGCCGGACTTCGACCTCGACCTCCACAGAAGGATCCCGACCCGCACGTTTGTCGACCTCATTTGTGTTATTAGGATCATTTCTAATATTCGGATCATTTCTATGCTCTGTTTGTGTGGGAGGTGAACCCAGGAGCGTCTTGACCCTACTTTTATACGACTCCTTCCTCCTCACACCTTTGATCGCTTCCAGCGTTCGCCCTAAGTTGGGCAGGGCTCTCATGAGGTCGACGTTGGCGCAGGAAGTTCCCCCCCTGGTCAGAAGGGCCTCCGTGCTCGCCAGGAGCTCTAGTTCCTCATCGCGCCACCTTCGCTTCACCTGCGGTGGGGCCGATTGTTCGTTCGCCTCGACGGGGTGGGCCCTCCTCATGTGAACACCCAACCCCGTCTTGGTGTTAAAGGCTCGCGCACAAACCGTGCACGGCCACCCGGTCGACGTACTAGGGCCCGCCTGGGCCCCGGCTTGAGCGTCCGGGAGAGGAGTAGACGCTACCTCCGACTCCTGTGGGAGGCCGGAGGGGCATCGATCCGGATTTTCCATATCGTGACCTTTAGCGTTT
>DWEZ01000005.1:0-2500 GCA_018247015.1 Cornuphallus albafascia | reverse complement strand
GACCTGTTATTGCTCAATCTCGTGCGGCTCTAAGCCGCCGGTCCCTCTAAGAAGAATTTTAATACGTCGCCAGTGAGTTGCACGACCGAAGCCGAGCACACCTAAATGACGACGCCTATTTAGCAGGCTAGAGTCTCGTTCGTTACCGGAATTAACCAGACAAATCGCTCCACCAACTAAGAACGGCCATGCACCACCACCCACCGAATCAAGAAAGAGCTATTAATCTGTCAATCCTTCCGGTGTCCGGGCCTGGTGAGATTTCCCGTGTTGAGTCAAATTAAGCCGCAGGCTCCACTCCTGGTGGTGCCCTTCCGTCAATTCCTTTAAGTTTCAGCTTTGCAACCATACTCCCCCCGGAGTCCAAAATCTTTGGTTTCCCGGAAGCTGCCCGCCGAGCCATTGTAGTAACGTCGGCGGATCGCTAGATGACATATTTACGGTTAGAACTAGGGCGGTATCTAATCGCCTTCGAACCTCTAACTTTCGTTCTTGATTGATGAAAACACCTTTGGCAAATGCTTTCGCTGATGTTCGTCTTGCGACGATCCAAGAATTTCACCTCTAACGTCGCAATACGAATGCCCCCAGTTATCCCTATTAATCATTACCTCGGAGTTCTGAAAACCAACAAAATAGAACCGAGATCATATTCTATTATTCCATGCACGAAATATTCAAGCAGCGTTTTGAGCCCGCTTTGAGCACTCTAATTTGTTCAAAGTAAAATTGTCGGCCCATCTCGACACTCACTGAAGAGCACCGCGATAGGATTTTGATATTGAACCGGCGTTTTACCGCCGGCTCACCGACGATATGCTCCGCAAACGTGTCAGTATCACCGCGGATGCGGTGCACCGACAGCGCGGCGCACAAATGCAACTACGAGCTTTTTAACCGCAACAATTTTAGTATACGCTATTGGAGCTGGAATTACCGCGGCTGCTGGCACCAGACTTGCCCTCCAATTGTTCCTCGTTAAAATATTTAAAGTGTACTCATTCCGATTACGAGGCCTCGTAAGAGTCCCGTATCGTTATTTTTCGTCACTACCTCCCCGTGCCGGGAGTGGGTAATTTGCGCGCCTGCTGCCTTCCTTGGATGTGGTAGCCGTTTCTCAGGCTCCCTCTCCGGAATCGAACCCTGATTCCCCGTTACCCGTGACAACCATGGTAGTCGCAGAAACTACCATCGAAAGTTGATAAGGCAGACATTTGAAAGATGCGTCGCCGGTACTGGACCATGCGATCGGCAAAAGTTATCCAGATTCATCAAAATTAACGACTTCGGACGCGAGGCCCTCCGTCGATTGGTTTTGATCTAATAAAAGCACTCGTCCCATCACTGGTCAGAGTTCTGATTGCATGTATTAGCTCTAGAATTACCACAGTTATCCAAGTAACTGAGTAAGATCTAAGGAACCAAAACTGATATATTGAGCCATTCGCGGTATCGCCTTAATACGGCTTGCACTGAGACATGCATGGCTTAATCTTTGAGACAAGCATATAACTACTGGCAGGATCAACCAGGGAGCTGACAGACGGTCACTCGTCGGACGACGAATGTAGCAGTCTCGTCGCTCGCTACGAGAACGACAACACGCCATCGACGTAAGCGCGAACGCGAACGTCGAATGATGTTTGATCTCCTCGTACATAATATTTAAATTCTGTACGCTCATGGGGTTTTCGATGCTGCGTACGCGTTAGCGGTATATCTCAACTGCAGTCGCGACGATTCACCGAGAGAGTTGTGCGCGCGATTTAAAAGCGAAACTCCATTTTTGGATCGTTCGAACGAGACAATATTCACTACTTGAATAAACATTTGTTTTATCGTTTAACACATACGTTAACATAACTATATTTTATTAGTATAGTTACATTCAGCACGGTATTTGAGAGACGTCGTCCGTGGCGGCGGTCGTGTTAGCCGTTCATTTTGCGCCAAAATCAATCGTCGACAAGCGACGTGAATCAACACTGACCGGATCCGTAACGCAGGGAGGCGCGCTCCAACGTCTAGCCGTTTCGCACGTTCCGCATACGTCATAGAGATCACTGTACGGTCAACATTTATAGGATCGTTCGAATTAACCGATACGAAATTGACATAACGAATCGGTCGATCCACACTGTTCAATAAAATTGATATTGTTAAATGAAAAATATGAGACTCAATATATCTAATTATTATATCTCTCCCCCCATCAACAACCCCCCGCCCACCAAAAAACAAAGTGTCTCTACATTAACTCTAACGAACAATAATAAAACACAACACTGCTTGCTCTCCTTTTTTTCCTCCTCTCGCAGAGTACTAGCAGTCTCGTCTCTATCATTGTCCGCGCTCTACCACCCGTACGTGTGCCGCTCTACCGGTGACGCGAATGGCCTGAGTGATACCGGATAGTGCTATCGCATACATACATACATACATACATACATACATACATACATACATACATACATACATACATACATACATACATACATAC
>DWEZ01000004.1:0-11273 GCA_018247015.1 Cornuphallus albafascia | reverse complement strand
CTAACCTAACCTAACCTAACCTAACCTAACCTAACCTAACCTAACCTAACCTAACCTAACCTAACCTAACCTAACCTGGGGTGCCATGCTAGGTAACCTCCACGTGGTGCACCCCGGACCCGTCAGCGTCTGCTGGCGGCGACTAATGGCCTAGCGAGGTGGGTGTTTCCTGGTGCGCTACTGCATCGCGGTGTGCGCGTCAGGGAGACACAATGGCGCGGTGTGTTCGCTCTTAGAGTGACTCTTGGTTTCGGCCACACCGGGCGAGGTGGGTTCCTCGGCGTGTCCCTCTGCTCAGCAGAGGGCACAGCTTGAGGAACGGCGACTCCCTTGGGAGATGCGGGCGACGGGCTTAGGAGGACCTCTGCGGAGGTCCGCCCTAGGTGGGCTTCGGCCACCGTCGGTCAAACCGTAATCCCCGTTATGAGGACCGGGGGCCTTTGGGCTGTGAGGAAGAAAACCTCTATAAAAAATCACCAGCGGAGGCGGTTACGCTTACTGCGCGGCGAGTCCGCTCCTAGAGCGGCTGCTGGCTTCGGCCACGTCGGGCAACTCGTAGCCCACATTGAGCGGGAGCGAGGACTCCGGTCACTGAGATCGGAGTCACAGGGAAGACAACCCTTTTAAAAATCACCCCAATCCTAAGGTCAGCGTGCCGAGAGGATGAATGGTCAGGGGGGACCTGGCCGTTAGCGCTCAGAAGCTGTAGAGCAGCGGGGAAAAAGAAATATGAAGGCACACTGTAAAATTGAACAAACCCAGGAGGGTACCCTTACGGGAGAATCCCTTGCGGAGCCTACGGGTTCCGTCAGCCCCATCGTATCTGGGGGGGGGCAACAGATGCCTGTGGACTGCGAGTCCGCTAGACGGAGAGGAGAGAGGAGAGGTTAATACGCCGGCACTGCCCGCGCTGCCTCGAGCGCAGGTAGTGCTCGAGTGTTTGGACAAGACAGTGCAGCAGGGAGATATGGACATGGCTCCCGACCCCCAAAAGGATAGGACAGATTACGAGGCAGCATCCGTTTCGGACTGCAGCTTCAATACTATCACCTCTGACGATGCCAGCCGTTTCTGGCAGGCACGTAAGAGACAAAGAATGGACGAAAACGGCTCGGCATCATCAGGGGAAGAAGTTCGGCCGAAAAGAAGAGGGCGTCCCCCAACAACGGGGCAATATGTCGGTCTAGCGAGGGCCAAGGCCGCGCTAAATGCCGAAAGACAGGAGGAGCTCCGGCTGAGGACAGAGGCGGAGTTGGCGGAGTCTGCTGCGGCGTACCGCAAGACTCGCTCGCGGCAGCTATCGGAGTCCTCCTCGGCGGCAGAAGAAGAGAAATCCGCCACCGATTTACAGCAACAGGTTCTCGACGACGTGGCGATGATAGGGATGATAGCCACGAAGTCGAGGAACCTTAAGTCTACTTATGTGCGCGACCTAAAGAACGCGGCAGCCTCTATCAAGGGGGCTGTTGCGGCGATGGGGTCGCGCACTGTCACAGAGGAGACTAAGCGTCTGCAGGCGGATAATGCTCGCCTCCACGAAGAACTCGCCACCCTCCGAAAGGAGCTGGCTGAATTAAAGGAAGAAGTGGAGAGGTCGCGGAAGCGGGACTATCCGGTGGTTTCTCCCACGGATTTAATTATGGAGCCTTCCCCCGCACAGAAGGCTCCACGAAAACAAACGGTGGTCATGCGACGTGCTGAGCCAGAGGCGGCCACGGCGTCGTTGGAGGAGATCTGTCGGGCAGTGATGCTGCAGGTGGGCGACATGGTTAATGCCCGCCTGGCGTCACTCGAAGACAGACTCCTCCCGGAGAAGAGTGTCCGGCCTCCGTTGGCGACCAGTAAGAAACAGGCAGCTAAAGCTGCGGAGTCTACTGGTCCCACTCTTGGCCAAGCCTCCTCCTCAAAGGGGACGCGAAAGGTGGCACCTTCGGTCTTAACCCCCAAAGTCCCGGGGGAGAAGGAAAAGGCCAAGGAGATGATCGTACCTGCACCACCCACGTCACCAGTAACAGAGGCGTGGACCACGGTGGTGCGAAAGGGCAAAAAGAAGGGCGCCAGACACCAGCGGGAGCAGCCGCAGCCGCAACAGCTACCGCAACCTCAGTCTAAACCGCAACCGCAGGCACAGCAGGTTCAGCAGCGGGAGGTAATACAAAAGAAGAGGAGGAGCCGGAGGAGGAAGCGGGCGCGAAAGCTACGCACCCCCCGAACAGCAGCGGTGATATTGACGTTGCAGCCGGAGGCAGAATCTAAGGGCGTGACATATGCCCAGATCATAGCCGAGGCTAGAGAACGTGTTACCATCGCGGACTTGGGTATCACGGAGGTCCGATTTAAAAAGGCCGCCACCGGAGCGCGAATGTTAGAGGTGCCTGGAGTCAACAGCGCGGAGCGGGCGGACTCTCTCGCTCAAAAACTGAGGGAGTCTCTCGGCGAGGGGGTGGTCCGGGTATCCAGGCCGGTCAGGTGTGCTGAGTTGCGGGTCACTGGCCTGGACGACTCCGTCTCAGGGGCGGAAGTGGCCGCCGCTGTGGCAAGAGTGGGAAGCTGCCCTGTCGAGCACATCCGATGTGGGGAAGTTTCCACTGGCGTCAACGGCCTGGGGACAGTGTGGCTGCGCTGTCCAGTTGCTGCTGCGCAGAAGGTGGTGGGAGGCGGACGGCTCCTTGTGGGCTGGACGTCGGCCCAGGTAAGGCTGCTGGAGGGCCGACGAACGCGGTGCTTCCGATGCCTAGAGGAGGGACACCTGCGCCCACAGTGCACATCCGCGGTAGACCGCAGTGATGAGTGCTATCGCTGCGGTAAGGCGGGGCACAAGGCTGCAGGGTGTGAGGCAGCGCCGCAGTGCAGCGTGTGCAGCGCAGCCGGCCTACCAGCCGGACACAGGGCGGGAACAAAGGCGTGTACACCGCCTCCGAAAAAGAGCCGGGGAAAGCCTGGTGGTAGCCCTAAAGCTACCGCACAGCCTACCTGCCAGACCACGGGTCAGGCCGGGGAGGTTGAGATGGCCATAAATTAATATGGCCCTCAATTTCCTGCAGGCGAATCTCAACCACTGTGCCAGAGCTCAGGACCTTTTCGTCCAGAGCCTAGTAGAGTGGTCGACACACGTGGCGGTAGTGGCCGAACCCTATTTCGTCCCTGTGACGGGGAGCTGGGTGGGGGACCTGGATGGCTTGGTGGCTATCGGGTCCCAAACTGCAACCGGTTGTCCGGATCTCTGCAGGGTGGAAAGGGGCCATGGCTTCGTCTCTGCGATGGTGGGTGACGTGATGGTCGTGGGGGTCTACTTCTCCCCGAATAGAAGCCTGGCCGA
Organism: Cornuphallus albafascia; assembly: GCA_018247015.1. Taxonomy (NCBI): domain Eukaryota; kingdom Metazoa; phylum Arthropoda; class Insecta; order Lepidoptera; family Hesperiidae; genus Cornuphallus; species Cornuphallus albafascia. Next base: position 7,954 of record DWEZ01000004.1, on the reverse strand, counting down.
GTTCGAGCGGCTTCTCGGCGAGGTCAGTGCCCTCATAGGCCAGAATTGTCAAGGAGGACGGGTGATCGTTGCCGGCGACCTCAACGCCAAGTCTGTTGCGTGGGGTTGTCCAACGACGAGCGCACGCGGTCGGACGCTGGAGGACTGGTCAGTGACCACCGGGTTGGTTGTCGCCAACCGTGGGTCGGTAAACACGTGCGTAAGACAACAGGGTGGCTCCATCGTGGACGTTACGTTCACTGGTGCTGCTCTATCGCGACGTGTTCAGGGTTGGGAAGTGCTGGAGGACGTGGAGACACTATCGGATCACCGGTATATCCGGTTTCATGTCTCTGCTCTTTCAGCAGCCCCGAGCGACCCGAGTCGATTCCGGACGGTCGGCGGCCCTCGGTGGGCGCTGAAGCGTCTAGACCGCGACGCACTCGCAGAGGCGGTGTTGGTGGAGGCCTGGGTGGCCTGTGCTGGTGGGAGCGTAGACGAGGAGGCCGAGCTCTTGAGCGAATCCATGTCGCGGGTCTGTGACGCGGCCATGCCACGAGTGGGCCTGCGGCCTTTTTTGCGTTCGGTGTACTGGTGGTCTGCTGAACTTGCGCAGCTGCGCGTTGCTTGCGTAGCTAGCAGACGCCAGTACACCAGGTCTAGAAGGCGGCGACGGCGGAACGAGACCGAAGAAAGACAGCTGTACGGACAGTACCGAGAGTCGGTGAGCGCGCTGCAAGTGGCCATCAGGTTGGCCAAGCGCGAGGCCAACGAGCAGATGCTGGAGGCTCTGAGTGGTGACCCTTGGGGTAGGCCGTACAGGAGGGTCAGGGGCAAACTACGCCCCTGGGCTCCTCCTCTTACCCAGAGTCTCCAGCCCGAACTGGTCGGTCGGGTGGTCGTGTCGCTGTTCCCGCCGGGGGGCGCGGACGAGCTGCCTCGGAGCGAATCCCCCTTTGTAGTGGAGGAAGTTCCACCCGTTGCCGCGGGAGAGCTTGGGGCTGCCATATGTCGTATGCGGGCCAAGGATACCGCTCCTGGCCCGGACGGCATCCCCGGGCGTGCTTGGGCGTTGGCGTTGGGCCCGCTGGAGGCCCGAGTGCAGGCGCTATTTAGCGCGTGTCTTCGGCAGGGTCGGTTTCCGCGTTCTTGGAGGTCGGGGAAGCTGGTCCTGTTGAAGAAGGATGGTCGCCCGGCGGACTCGCCGTCCGCGTACAGGCCGATCGTGCTGCTGGATGAAGTGGGTAAGCTTTTTGAGCGGATAGTGGCTGCCCGTCTCATTCGGCATCTAGAGGAAACGGGGCCGAATCTCAGTGCGTACCAGTTTGGTTTCCGCCGGGGCAGGTCCACCCTGGATGCAATTGCTAGGGTGAGGGCTCTGGCGGAGGACGCAGTCTCTCACGGTGAGGTGGTACTGGCGGTGTCACTCGATATCGCCAACGCCTTCAACTCCTTGCCATGGGACAGAATCAGGGAGGCACTGGTGCACTTTGGGGTCCCGGAGTACCTAAGGAGAACGATCGGCGATTACCTGTCGGAGAGATCCGTCAGGTATCCCACGCGCGGCGAGTGGCGTCGGCAGAAGGTGTCGTGCGGTGTTCCGCAGGGTTCAGTTCTTGGGCCGACCCTGTGGAACATTGGGTACGATACGGTGCTGCGCGGAGTCAACTTACGGGGAGTCAGCGTCACCTGTTACGCTGACGATACTCTCGTGACAGCCCGCGCCAGCACCTTTAGAGAGGCACGCGTGCTAGCGACTGCGGGTGTAGCCCATGTAGTGGCCCGCATTCGGCGTTTAGGCCTGGAGGTCGCCCTGAATAAATCCGAGGCCCTATGTTTCCACGGGCCCCGGAAGGCACCTCCGGCCGGTTCGGTAATAATTGTGGGGGGGACTTCCATCCGCGTCGGGTCTTCAATTAAGTACCTGGGACTCGTTCTCGACAGTGGATGGAAGTTCGAGCAGCACTTTCGTCTCCTGGCTCCCAAATTGGTTAGAGCCGCGGGGGCGTTGAGCCGACTGCTGCCAAACATTGGTGGGCCGAATGCGGGCTGCCGCCGCCTCTATACAGGGGTGGTGCGGTCCATGGCACTATATGGGGCGCCTATTTGGGCCAATGCTCTGACTGTCCGAAATCGGAGCCTATTGCGGAAGCCGCAGCGGGTCATGGCAGTCAGAGTAGTGAGAGGGTATCGCACTATCTCCTGGGAGGCGGCCTGTGTCCTAGCCGGAACGCCGCCATGGGACTTGGATGCAGAGTCGCTGGCACGCGAATACTGGCGGCGGCTGGATGCCCGTGAAAGGGGAGAACAACCGCCGTCAGTGGGGGAGGAGATGTGGCGCCGTAGAGTGCGCGAGCAGGTGCTCCGAGAGTGGGAGCAGAGAGTACAGGCGCCAGTTAGCGGCCGTCTGACTCTAGAGGCGATCGGACCCGTGCTGCGGCGGTGGCTGCAGCGTAAGCACGGGGCCCTCACCTTCCGCCTGGTGCAGGTGCTCTCGGGGCATGGTTGCTTCGGGAGTTACCTGCATTTAAGGGTCGGCAGACCGGACCCAGGGTGTGCCGTGTGCGATAGCACAGTAGACACGGCGTCGCACACCCTGGCCGAATGCCCAAGGTGGACGAGTCAGCGCGCCGCGCTGGTCGCAGTGGTTGGAAGCGATCTCTCGCTGCCCGCCGTAGTCAGATCCATGGTGGACAGCGAGGAATCGTGGAGGGCAATGGCCCTTTTCTGCGAGGAGGTGATGTCGCAGAAGAGGGAGGCCGAGAGGGTCTTGGAGGCAGGAGAGACGGTCGCGCGTCCACGACGGACAGCCGGTCGCATACGGCATGCACAGGACCGTCGCCTGCCTCCATAACGGGACTGATGGTGGTGACCGACACGGGCCGTCAGTCACCGTCACACAAAATAGTCCCAGGATGGACGGCGTGCTTGTGTTCGGCACGCCGACATCGGTGTTGGGGGTACCCCCAGAGATGGGTTCGGCTCAGCCGGACGCCACTGGCGGAGCCGCGGAAGTGTGCGCAAGCGTTCCCGTGACTCCGCCCCGCAGTGGCGCGGTGGAACACCGTCAGGTTTTTAGTCGGTTGGAGCCCGACATAACCTCCGTCGGCCCCTATGGCGGAAGGTACTCGTCCCGAGTTTTTCTGACGTAAAAAAAAAAAAAAAAAAAAACATAACCGATCTTTTTCTTTTAGCTCTAACGGTATATCCGTTTACGGTTTTTTGATTTCTTTTCAGCCCAACGTAAGTTATTTTTATCTTATATTGTTAGTGACAATATTTAAGTTGATAAATTATAATAAGTGGAACGGAATATTTGAAAGTACCCACATAATTTAGTTATCTGCTTTTTTTTTTTTGATAAAAAACTGTACATTATAATAAGTGGAACGGAATATCTGAAAGTACTTACATAATTTAGTTATCTTCTTTTCTGAATCCTGTAACGGTTTATCCGTTCGCGTATTATTAGTTTCTTAAAGTGTTTGTGATTTTAGCATGGATGAGTGTGACGTTGGTATAAATGTTGAGCCAATAGCGGGGCCATCGACGTCACGTACAACACGTCGGAGCAGCAGCTCGAGCTCCAGCAGCAGCAGCAGCAGCGACAGTTCCTCTACTACGTCTTCAGGTTCTAAGAAGTTGCGACGTAGCCAACGCAAAAAGAAAAGGGGGGGCAGACATAGATCTCGCAAATCTGACCGGAAGTATCGACGACTATCGAAAGAGGTACGAGAACTTCGAAAATGTTTGCTTACTCGCCGCACTGGAAGTCAGGTGAGTTCCAATAATTATAATTTAATTGAGGATGATTCAATATCAGTTTCTTCAAATGTAAGTCGTAACCTTTACGAAATGAGTGACCACGTGTCTAACGTTGAATTACCTAATGAGAACCAAATTACTCTCAATATGAAGACGAGATTGAAGGAACCTTCCATGCCTAAAACCTCGGAGGCTCATTTGAAGCTCTTGTGCGATCTTCAACATTTCGACAGTAGTACCTGGAATGAAGTCAGGTATTCTGAAACTCAGAAGTGTTACAATAACTCGCCAGGTTTTACTGACATAGATGTTAATGAAGAAGTTAGGATGTTTCAATCCCCTCGTCACCTTGTACACGCAGATAGAACTTTTGCAGCTTTAACATTATGTATTATAAAGCAAAGGGATGCACTTAATAATCTGTTAAAGGATTTTATGGAGTGGGTTCGAGATGTGAAACCAAATTATGAAGTTCTTAGTACAAAATTGTCAGAGCTTTTCTCTGACGGTGAGTATCAGAAGATTTCTTTAGATATGTTACAGTTAGTTTGCGGTCATCGTGCAGAGGTCTTGCAAATGCGTCGAGATTGTGTTACTAAGCAAGCGAAGGATCCATTGGTTAAAACAACGCTACGAAATATACCCCCGACATGTACAAATTTATTCAGTGCGGAGAAATTCACATCGACGATTGAGAAAGCTGGAGGAGTGCGTAAGTGTTTCTGGCCTGTAAAAAAGGCTCAAATCTCTACCTCGCAGGTAGGAGCTAGTAATAATAGTGTCTCCTCGCAGGAACACTCTACACGCAACAAACCCTCGCAGGGTATATATATGAATCCGCATAGCTGTTGTCAAAGTGAGCAACCGTCTCAGGGTAGTTTTAACGCTCACTACAAAAGACACACCAATCATTTGGCCGTACCAAATGATCGTGATACCTTTCGGGGACAAACTGTTTCGCGAACCAATTCCAAATCCCGAAATCAATACAAGTCTGGACAAAAACGGGCGCTCCCATCTCACAATGCCACGGACCCTAAACGTCGTAAATTCTGACATGAGGGAATTCAAGGCAGGTCGCTTAGCTCATTTTGTCGATCGTTGGAAACAGTTAAAAGCACCGGATTTCATACTCAAAGTCATAACCGGGTATCGCATACCCTTCAGGAAAATACCTCCACTCTTGTATCCAGGTGTTCACAAAAAAACTGTGAAAGTGCCCTATTCAACCGAAATGGAGGCTGTGATCGACCAAATGAGATCGCAAGGCGTTCTAGAACGAGTTCCGCTATCTCCAAGTTTCCTGTCGTCAATGTTTTTAGTTCGCAAAAGCAACGGATTTCCCCGACCAATTTTCAACTTACGGGCTCTAAACTGTTACGTAATGACGGAAAAATTCAAACTTCTGAATGTTTTTCGGGTACCAGATTTCTTACAGCCAAACGACTGGCTATGCAAAATAGACCTGTCTCAGGCTTACTTTCATGTCCCGATCTCCCCCAGTCACAGGAGGTTCCTTCGCCTGATGTACCGCAAAGAGCTATGGCAAATGACCTGTTTGCCATTTGGTCTGAGTACTGCGCCAAAGGTCTTTGCAACAATGACCAATTGGATAGCTCAGACGCTCAGGGAGAGAGGCATTCGAATTCTGGTTTATTTGGACGATTTCCTTATCGCTCATCAAAGTTCACAGGTTTTGCTAGACCACACACGAATTGTCATTCAAACTGTAGAATGGCTGGGATGGATAGTCAACTACGAGAAGTCAGTCCTCACAGCGGCAAAAACTATAACATACTTAGGTGTTCAATGGAATCCTTGGACAAATCAAAAACGACTACCAGAACAGAAGCTGCCAGGTATGATTGCCAAGATTTCTCAACTTGTACACAGAAAACACACAAATCTCGAAGAAATACAGAGTCTTGTGGGACTATTAAATTTTGCGAGCTTTGTCGTTCCGAGAGGTCGACTCAACTATCGAGCTCTGCTAAATCTTCTCAACCGGATGCTAACATCGAACCGAAAACGACATATTGTACCTCCCGAAGTCGTAAGCGACTTACAATGGTGGCTCCGGAACTGCTACCGTTCCACGCCCATTCACCTGCCTCCCCCATCCAACTATCTAACAACGGATGCCTCGGATATTGCATGGGGAGCGCAACTAAACAATCTATCTCTATCAGGTCCTTGGTTAGCACACGAAAAGCATCTTCATTGCAACCAAAAAGAAATGCTGGTAATTTTAAAAGTCTTACAAGATCACTGTCAGCTCCTGAGCCGGAGTACAGTGTTGATTCAGTGCGACAACAAAACCGTAATCGCATACCTACGCCACGAGGGGGGGACCAAGTCGGGCCCGCTTATGAACCTAACATATCAAATTTATCAAATATTAGAACATTATCAAATACATCTGAATATTTTTCATATTCCAGGAATTTACAACGGTCAGGCGGACCATTTGTCGAGACGACGCCTCGATACCGAATGGCACCTTCTAACGGAGTGTACAAAGAGAGTCTTTCACAAATGGGGTACCCCAGTGATAGACCTCTTCGCTTCCAGTCGAGCACATGTAGTGGCAAACTATGCGTCACTGGATCTGAACGACCGGAAAGCGTTGTTTCACGATGCTTTTTCACGTCCATGGATGTTTCCTCTTGCATGGGTGTTTCCCCCACCTTGTCTAATACCCAGGGTATTGAGCCAACTCAACAATGCTCGGGGAACATTTCTTCTTGTAGTGCCACGTTGGAATCGAGTATATTGGCGAGCAGACCTGAAGGCCCGAGCAATAGCACCCCCATACACTCTTCAACGTCTCAACGAAGTCCTGATAGATGTGGGAACGGGACTACCACCGCCGAGGGTACAAGAAATGACTCTCGAGATTTGGAAATGTGGGGGTGGTCTGGGAACTTAAAGGATTGGAACGATAACCAAATTAATCTACTACAAAAATCATGGCGTGCTTCTACTCGGAAAACTTATGACGTTGCCTGGAAAAGATGGTTAGAATGGTCACTGCAATACCACATTGATTCTTATAATCCAAAAGGAGGTGAAGTAGCCAGATTTCTTTCTGATTTGCATCTAGTTCACAACTTATCATACAGTACTATTCTCTTGCATAAATCGGTTATCTCGACCCTTTGCAATCCAGATATTGCTGGACAAATTAGTTCGCACATTTTGGTTAAGCAAATTTTGAAATCTATAGCTTTACAAAAACCAATTCAGGCTAAACCGCCAATTTGGAATATAGATAGCTTAGTTTCATATTTAAGTAGTTATAAAATCGACCATAACAATATTTTCCAAGTTCAAAGGCATACTGCGAGTCTGTTATTGCTTTGTTCAGGAAGAAGAATTCATGATCTAACTTTACTAATGATTGATAAAGATCATTGTTATCAAACTCATAGCGAAATTATCCTATGGCCGGTTTTTGGTTCCAAAACTGACTCTTCTGATCACAGACAATCAGGATGGAAACTGTTAGTTAATCATGAAAATAGAAATTTGGACCCAGTTTATTGGGTCTATAGGACAATTAATTTACTATGTGCTCGTAGAAAGTCTGCTAACTTACATAATTTGTTTATTTCTGTCAGGGGCCCAGAGAGACCAGCTTCAAAAACTGTTATTTCAGGGTGGATTAAAACCTTGTTTAAGGATGCAGATATTAGTGCTTCTCCGGGCAGCATTCGGTCAGCAGTAGCATCTAAGAATTGGGTTGACAATTTTCCTATGGAAGAAATTCTATCTCGGGGAAATTGGCGGACTCAAAATACCTTTTGTAAGTTTTATCGACGAACTATCCTACCCTCATCTACTAGCAATATCAATAGTAAGTCCATTACAATGTTATTCAATCCAGTTGATTAAATTTACTTTTAATTGTTCTCAATTTACCTACATACTTAGTTAATAATTTTGAAATATACTATTGGTCAATCGTAGTATTTTTATATATTTTCTTTAACTATGATCATACATTCGTAAGCATCTTATCACATTGGCGTCCGATTCACCTCCACCAGGCGATAACAAACAGGTCTCAAATTAATAAGCTTCGAATAACGGTCAAGTCAAATTAATAGAAGCGTTTTACCTACCAATAAAACGCATATTAATTTACTTACCTTATTCGAAGCTTATATTTTTAAATATATCTGAAGCGCGCCGTGTAGGGAAAGAGTGC
>DWEZ01000003.1:0-11543 GCA_018247015.1 Cornuphallus albafascia | reverse complement strand
TTATAAATACTATAAAAAATAAAAATTTTATCATATTAAACTAACAATATAGCAGTATAAAAATTATTTATTTTACAATAAATTAAATCTTTGAAAATAATCATTCCCATAAGTACGAATTATAGACACTAAAATAGAAATTCCTAAAGCCCCTTCACAAACTGTAAAAACTAAAAAAACTATTAATAAATATATATCAAATTCAATATATCTTATATATAATAATAATAATATATAAACTCTTAAAATAATATATTCTAATCTTAATAATATAATTAATAAATGTTTATGTTTAGAAACAAAAATTATATTACCAACTAAATATATCACAAAAATAACTAATCATATATTTATCATTAATTTTTAATTTTTTTAGTTTTTATAGTTTAACTTAAAACATTGGTCTTGTAAATCAAAAATAAATAATAATTTTAAAAATTTCAAAGAAAAAGATTTTTCTTTATCAATAATCTCCAAAATTATTATTTTAATTAAACTATTCTTTGAAATCATTAAAATATTTATTTCATTATCTATAATTTTTATTAGTTTTATTTTATTTTTTCTTAAACATCCTTTATCTGTAGGTTTATTAATTTTAATTCAAACCTTTTTAATATGTTTAATTTCAGGGATAATTTCAAATACATATTGATTTTCTTATATTTTATTTTTAACATTTCTAGGGGGATTATTAGTGCTATTCATTTATGTATCAAGAATTGCATCTAATGAAATATTTAAAATTAATCTTAAAAATAAATTAATTTTTCCATTTATCTGATTATTTATTTTCCTAATAAGAATTTTATTTATATACAACTTAAACTGAATAAACTTATTTAATAACTCATATGAATTAAATAATTTTTTTAATTATTTTTTATTCTTTAATAATGAAAATAATATTAATTTAACTAAATTATATAATAAACAAACATATTATATCATAATTATAATAATTACTTATCTTTTTATAACATTAGTAGTAGTAGTTAAAATTACAGATATTTTTTATGGTCCATTACGACCATTTTCTAATTAACTAATTATTATAATAATAATTTATATATATATATATATATACTAATGATAAATAAATTTTTACCTTTACGAAAAACCCACCCTGTATTAAAAATTATTAATAATTCTTTAATTGATTTACCAAGACCTTCAAATATTTCAACTTGATGAAATTTTGGATCTTTATTAGCTTTATCGCTAATAATTCAAATTATAACAGGACTATTTTTAACTATATATTATACTGCTAATATTGAATTAGCATTTTACAGAGTTAATTATATTTGTCGAAATGTTAATTATGGATGATTAATTCGAACTATTCATGCTAATGGAGCTTCATTTTTCTTTATTTGTATTTATATTCATATTGGCCGAGGAATTTATTATGAATCATTTAATTTATTATATACTTGAATAGCAGGAATTATTATTTTATTTTTATTAATAGCAACAGCTTTTATAGGATATGTTTTACCTTGAGGGCAAATATCATTTTGAGGGGCTACTGTTATTACTAATCTTCTATCTGCAATTCCATACCTAGGAACCTTATTAGTTCAATGAATTTGAGGAGGATTTGCTGTAGATAATGCAACTTTAACTCGATTTTATTCATTTCATTTTTTATTTCCATTTATTATTTTAATATTAACAATAATTCATCTTTTATTTCTTCATCAAACAGGATCTAATAATCCCCTAGGAATTAATAGAAATCTAGATAAAATTCCCTTTCACCCTTACTTCACATATAAAGATTTAATTGGAGTTATTATTTTATTTATATTATTATTTACTTTAACCTTATCTAACCCCTACTTATTAGGAGACCCAGATAATTTCATCCCAGCTAATCCTTTAATGACCCCAGTCCATATTCAACCAGAATGATATTTTTTATTTGCTTATGCCATTTTACGATCAATCCCAAATAAATTAGGAGGGGTAATTGCATTAGTAATATCAATTTTAATTTTAATTATTTTGCCTTTTACTTATAATAAAAAAATTCAAGGAATTCAATTTTATCCTATTAATCAAATTTTATTTTGATTAATAATTTCAACAATTATTTTATTAACTTGAATTGGGGCCCGACCAGTAGAAAATCCTTATATTTTTACAGGACAATTTTTAACAGTAATTTACTTTTCTTATTTTATTCTTAACCCAATTATTAATAAATTTTGAGATGAATTAATTTTTAATAATTAAATTAATGAGCTTGTAAAAGCATTTGTTTTGAAAACTTAAAAAAGAATTTTTATATTCTATTAATTTTAATTTTTTTATACTAAAATTATATTAATTATAAAATAATTTTTAAGCCAATAAATAATAATAAAAAATTTAAAGAAACAGGCAAATAAATTTTTCAAGATAAATATATTAACTTATCATAACGATAACGAGGTAAAGTTCCGCGTACTCAAATAAATAAAAAAGAAATAATAACTATTTTTAAATAAAAAATGAAATTTAATCTATAACCCCCTAAATATATTAAACTAAATATTAAACTTATAAATAAAATTCTAGAATATTCAGCTAAAAAAATTAAAGCAAATCCTCCTCTTCTATATTCAATATTAAACCCAGAAACTAATTCTCTTTCACCCTCTGCAAAATCAAAAGGAGTTCGATTAGTTTCAGCTAATCTTGAAGATACCCAACATAATCTTAAAGGTATTATCAAAAATAATAATCAAATTAATTCCTGATAGTTAAAAAACTTAATTAAATTAAATCTTATAATTATAATAATACAAGATATAAGAATTAAACTTAATCTAACTTCATAAGAAATAGTTTGAGCAACTCCTCGTAAAGCCCCTAATAAAGAATAATTAGAATTAGATGATCATCCAGCAACTATAAGAGTATAAACCCCTAATCTAGTACAACATAAAAAAAATAAAATACCTAAATTAAATCTAATCAAATTAAAATAATAAGGAATTAATAACCAAATCATAAGAGATAAAATAAATCTAATAATAGGAGAAAAATAATAAGATAAATAATTAGAATAATTCAAATAAATACATTCTTTAGTAAATAATTTAATAGCATCAGAAAAAGGCTGTAATAAACCATTATACCCAACTTTATTAGGACCTTTACGAATTTGAATATAACCTAAAACTTTCCGCTCTAATAAAGTTAAAAATGCAACCCCAATTATAACACCAATAATTAAAATTAATACCCCAATTATTATATTAATTATATCTAATATTATCATTACTACATATATAATTATTATATATTTATGATTTCTAAAACCATTACATTTCTCTGCCAAAATAGTTTAATATATATATATATATATATATACTCAAACATTAATAACATTCATTAATAATTATATTAAAATTTTTATTATATTTAATCCTTTCGTACTAAAATATCAAAACTATTTAAAGATAGAAACCAACCTGGCTTACACCGGTTTGAACTCAGATCATGTAAGATTTTAATGATCGAACAGATCAAAATTTTAAACTACTACATTTAAATTTTATCTTAATCCAACATCGAGGTCGCAAACTTTTTTTTTTATTCGAACTAAAAAAAAAAATTACGCTGTTATCCCTAAGGTAATTTTTTCTTTTAATCATAATTTATGGATCATTTAATCATTCATTAATGTTAAATAAAAAAAAAAGTTTATTAAATTTTTTTATCACCCCAATAAAATAATCAATTTAATTTTTATTAAATTTTTAAATAAAATTTTAATTAAATTGAATATTAAACTCTATAGGGTCTTCTCGTCTTTTAAAATTATTTTAGCTTTTTTACTAAAAAATTAAATTCTAAATATAAAAAAGAGACAGATTATATTTCATCAAATCTTTCATACAAGTCTTCAATTAAAAGACTATTGATTATGCTACCTTTGTACAGTCAATATACTGCAGCCCTTTAATAATTATCAGTGGGCAGATTAGACTTTAAATTATCAATCAAAAAGACATGTTTTTGATAAACAGGTGAATATAAATTTTTGCCGAATTCCTTTATTTTAATTTTAAATTAATTATATTTATATATATATATATATATATATATAATTATACTAATTTTATCATTATATTTAATATTAAATAATTATAAATTATTTTTTTATAAAAAATTAAATATTAATTAAAAATTTTTTTTATTTTTAAAATTTTTTATAAAAAAATATAATTTATAAACAATATAAATTTTAAAAATTTTAATACTTAGTTTAATTATTATTATAAAAATTTAATTTAAAGATTATCCCTTAAAATATTAAATTATTTTTATAAAAAAATATAATATTATATTTTTTTATAAAAATAATTCTAAATTAAATTAATTTCTAAAAAAACTAGATATATTTAAAAACGATTAACATTTAATTTCTAATTAATTTTTTAAAATATTTATAAAACAATAAATTTTATAATTAATTATCTCTTTTAAATTCGAAATTTTTTTTTTTAAAAATTAAAATTAATAAACTCTGATACCCAAGATACAAAAAATAAAATTTACTTTCAAATTAATTAATTTTCAAATTATTTCATTTTTCTTTTACAATACTTATTCACTATAAACTTATAAATTTTTTCTATAAATATACTTTAACCCCTATTAAAATATATTTTATATTAAAATTTTTTTTATTATTTATAATTTTATTAAAATTATTTTATCAAATTAATTAAATTAATAATTTCTTTTCAATGTAAATGAAATACTTATTTCAAGATCTAATTTGTTCTTTCTAGAAACACTTTCCAGTACCTCTACTTTGTTACGACTTATTTCAATTTTCAAATGAAAGTGACGGGCAATATGTACATATTTTAATTTTCAATCATTCTATTAAATTGAATAAAATTACATTTAAATCCACCTTCAATTATTTATTTCAAAATAAAATCCATTTAAATAAATTTATTGTAATCCATTATATTCTTAATTATTATCTACATCTTGATCTGAATTAATTTTAATTTAAAATTTTTAAATATTATTTTATTATTTAAAAATATTTTTTTAACAACGATATATAAAATATTAAATTAAGTAAATTTATTTGTGGATTATCAATTAATAAACAGATTCCTCTAAATGAACTAAAATACCGCCAAATTATTTAAGTTTCAATAATTAATTATCTAATATTTTAGTATTTTAATTTAAATTTTTAATAATAGGGTATCTAATCCTAGTTTAACAATAAAATTTATAAATTCATAAATTATAAATAAATTTCAATTTAATTAAAATTTCACTTAATAATTTAATATTTAATTTAATATTTATTTTTATTTATTTTAAACTAAAAAAATTTATATTAATTTTTGTATAACCGCAACTGCTGGCACAAAATAAGTTATTAATTTTAATATTACTAAATCTTAATTTCTTAAATTTTTAATTTTATTTACTATATATTTAAATAAAAATTAATTATTATTAAAATAAATAAAATTATATAATAAAATTTATATGTAAAATAAATTATAAATAAATTTTTTAAATCATAAATTTTTATCTATATATAAAATTTTTCACATAGATCTATTTTTTTTTTTTTTTTTTATATATTAATTTATTTCATGTAATATTCTATTTAAATACAATAAAAATATAATCTATTAAAATTCAAATTAAAAAAAAAAAATTAAAATTAATAATTTTAATTTAAATAAAAAAAAATTAAATAATTATTAATATTAATAATATAATAAATTTATTAATATATATATATATATATATACGCATATATATGTATATTCCAAACCATTGTTAATAATTTTTTATATAAATAAAATAAAAAATATTTAAATACATACAAGTATATTTATATTAAAAATAAGCTAAATTAAGCTTTTGGGTTCATACCCCAAATATAAAGGAATAACCTTTTTTTTAAAATAATTTATTATATTTTGTTTATATTATAATAAAGTGCCTGATAAAAGGACTATTCTGATAGAATAAATAATGTAATATTTTTACCTTTATTAATTTTATATTTTATAGAATTAAACTAAATCTAATAATATCAAAAATTATTGTGCATCTTACACTAAAATATAAATATTATAAAAAATATATTTATATAATTTATTTTACATATAAATTTATAATTTATTTAAATATAAAATATTTTTATTTATTTTAATATTAACTCAAATAAAATATTTTTTTTATTTATCTTAATTTTTAGTACTATAATCTCTATTTCTTCTAACTCTTGAATTGGATGTTGAATTGGTTTAGAAATTAACTTATTAAGATTTATTCCTTTAATTTCTAACTCTAATAATTTATTAGCCTCTGAAGCCTCTTTAAAATATTTCTTAACACAATCAATTGCTTCAATTAATTTTTTATTTTCTATTTTATTAAAATTAATTTTATTAAAAAATTTTGAAATCAATAATTTATTTTCTATTTTAATTAACTCATCTATATTTATAAAAATAGGATCAGCCCCATTTCATTTTTGATTCCCTAATATTATTGAGGGGTTATCATGAATAAATTGCTTTATTTTAATAACATGACAAAAAATTACCCCTATAATTCTATTGTCATACTATTTAAATAAAAATTTATTATTATTAATTATAATTATTAATACTATTGTTGGGGCTGTAGGAGGAATTAACCAAACATCATTACGTAAATTAATATCTTTTTCTTCTATTAATAATTTAGGTTGAATAATATCAGCAATTTTAATTAGAGAATTTTTATGAATTACATATTTTTTAATTTATTGTTTTATAATTAGTATTATATGTTTTATTTTTTATATTATAAACATTTATTTTATTAATCAATTATTTATTTTTAATATAAATTTTTTATTAAAAATTTTTATTATATTTAATTTTCTTTCTTTAGGGGGATTACCCCCTTTTTTAGGATTTTTCCCAAAATGAATTATTATTAATTTTTTAATAACAAAAAAATTATTTTTTATTTCATTTATTTTTGTGATAATAAGATTAATTACATTATTTTTTTATCTTCGAATTATTTATTCTTGTATTTTATTTAATTATTTAAAATTAAAATGATTGAAAATTACTATTAAAAATAATTTTTTTATTATTATTATATTTATTAACTTAATTTCTATTTTAGGAATAATTCTTAGAACTTTTTTTTTTATTTAAGGTTTTAAGTTAATTAAAACTAATAGTCTTCAAAATTATTTATAAAGAAAATTCTTTAAGCCTTAGTAATTTTTAATTACTTCTTAAAATTTGCAATTTTAAATCATTTTTAGAATATAAGACCTAAATAATAAAAGAGAAAATTCTCGTTAATAAATTTACAATTTATCGCTTACTATCTCAGCCATTTTATTTTTCTTTGTACTTCCTTGCAAGCGAAAATGACTTTATTCTACTAATCATAAAGATATTGGAACTTTATATTTTATTTTTGGAATTTGATCTGGAATAATTGGCACTTCTTTAAGCTTATTAATTCGTTCAGAATTAGGAATTTCAGGGTCATTAATTGGAGATGATCAAATTTATAATACTATTGTAACAGCTCATGCTTTTATTATAATTTTTTTTATAGTTATACCAATTATAATTGGAGGATTCGGAAATTGATTAGTACCCCTTATATTAGGAGCTCCTGATATAGCTTTTCCCCGAATAAATAATATAAGCTTTTGATTACTTCCTCCTTCATTAACCTTATTAATTTCAAGAAGTATTGTAGAAAATGGAGTAGGTACAGGTTGAACCGTTTACCCCCCTCTTTCAGCAAATATTGCTCACCAAGGATCTTCGGTAGACTTAGCTATCTTTTCTCTTCATTTAGCTGGTATTTCTTCTATTCTAGGGGCTATTAATTTTATTACAACAATTATCAATATACGAATTAATAATTTATCATTCGATCAAATACCTTTATTTGTTTGAGCTGTAGGAATTACAGCATTACTTTTACTTTTATCCTTACCAGTATTAGCAGGAGCTATTACTATACTTTTAACTGATCGAAATCTTAATACTTCTTTTTTTGATCCTGCAGGAGGAGGAGATCCAATTTTATACCAACATTTATTTTGATTTTTTGGTCATCCAGAAGTTTACATTTTAATTTTACCAGGATTTGGAATAATTTCTCATATTATTTCACAAGAAAGAGGGAAAAAAGAAACTTTTGGATGTTTAGGAATAATTTATGCTATAATAGCTATTGGATTACTTGGATTTATTGTTTGAGCTCATCATATATTCACAGTAGGAATAGATATTGATACTCGTGCTTATTTCACTTCTGCTACTATAATTATTGCTGTCCCAACAGGAATTAAAATTTTTAGTTGATTAGCAACTCTTCATGGTACTCAAATTATATATACCCCCTCTATATTATGAAGATTAGGATTTGTATTTTTATTTACAGTAGGGGGATTAACTGGAGTAATTTTAGCCAATTCTTCAATTGATATTACTTTACATGATACTTATTATGTTGTAGCTCATTTTCATTATGTTTTATCTATAGGAGCAGTATTTGCTATTTTTGGGGGATTTATTCACTGATATCCTTTATTTACTGGATTAACTTTAAATCCTTATTTATTAAAAATTCAATTTATCTCAATATTCTTAGGAGTAAATTTAACTTTTTTTCCCCAACATTTTTTAGGTTTAGCAGGAATACCTCGACGATATTCAGATTACCCAGATAGTTATATTTCTTGAAATATTATTTCTTCTTTCGGTTCTTATATTTCTTTATTATCTATAATATTAATAATGATAATTGTATGAGAATCAATAATTTATCAACGAATTATCTTATTCCCACATAATATATCATCTTCTATTGAATGATTCCAAAATTTACCCCCTGCAGAACATTCATATAATGAATTACCTATTTTAAGAAACTTCTAATATGACAGATTATATGTAGTGGATTTAAACCCCATTTATAAAGGATTATCCTTTTTTTAGAAATGGCAACATGATCTAATTTAAATTTACAAAATAGAGCTTCCCCTTTAATAGAACAAATTATTTTTTTTCACGACCATACATTAATTATTTTAATAATAATTACAGTACTAGTTAGATATATAATAATTTCATTATTTTTTAATAAATTTATTAACCGATTTCTTTTAGAAGAACAATTAATTGAAATAATTTGAACTATTTTACCTGCTTTTATTTTAATTTTTATTGCCTTACCATCTTTACGATTATTATATTTATTAGATGAATTAAATAATCCCTTAATTACTCTAAAATCTATTGGACATCAATGATATTGAAGATATGAATATTCAGATTTCCAAAATATTGAATTTGATTCATATATAATTAATAATAATGAATTAAATAATTTTCGTTTATTAGATGTAGATAATCGAGTAACTTTACCAATAAATAATCAAATTCGTATTTTAATTACTGCTACTGATGTAATCCATTCATGAACTGTTCCATCTTTAGGTATTAAAGTAGATGCTAATCCAGGTCGGTTAAATCAAACTAATTTTTTTATTAACCGACCTGGAATTTTCTTCGGCCAATGTTCTGAAATTTGTGGGGCAAATCATAGTTTCATACCAATTATAATTGAAAGTATTTCTTTAAAAAATTTTATTAATTGAATTAATAATTATTCTTCATTAGATGACTGAAAGTAAGTACTGGTCTCTTAAACCAATTTATAGTAAATTAACAATTACTTCTAATGATTATATATATATATATATAAAGAATTAGTTAAAATATAACATAAATATGTCAAATTTAAATTATTATATATATATATAATATTCTTTTATACCACAAATAATACCAATTAATTGAATTATCTCATTTATCATATTTATTATAATCTTTATTATATTTAATATTATAAATTTTTATATTTTTAATATAAATACCAATAAAAATAAAAAATTATTTAATAACAAATCTAAAAAATCTATTATTTGAAAATGATAACTAATTTATTTTCCATTTTTGATCCCTCTACTAATTTATTTAATATCCCATTAAATTGATTAAGAACTTTCTTAGCATTACTATTTATTCCTTATTCTTTTTGATTAATTCCTAATCGACAATTTATTATTTGAAATCTTATTATTAATAAATTACATTCAGAATTTAAAACTTTAATAGGACCTAATAGATTAAAAGGATCAACATTTATTTTTATTTCATTATTTTCATTTGTACTATTTAATAACTTTCTAGGATTATTACCTTATATTTTTACTAGAACAAGTCACTTAACTATTTCTTTATCTATTACACTATCTCTTTGACTTAGATTTATAATTTATGGTTGAATTAACAACTCCAATCATATATTTATTCATATAATTCCTCAAGGAACCCCAACAATTCTAATACCATTTATAGTTTTAATTGAAACAATCAGAAATATTATTCGACCTTCAACTTTAGCTGTTCGATTAACAGCTAATATAATTGCAGGACATTTATTATTAACTCTTTTAAGAAGAACTGGAATTAATATATCAAACTATTTGATTATTTTTTTAATTATTATCCAAATTTTATTATTAACTCTCGAATCAGCTGTAGCAGTAATCCAATCTTATGTTATTGCTATTTTAAGAACTCTATATTCTAGAGAAGTAAATTAATGTCAAACCACAATCACCCTTATCATTTAGTAGATTATAGTCCATGACCCTTAACAGGAGCTATCGGAACAATAACTTTAGTCACAGGAATAATTAAATGATTTCATAATTTTAATTTTAATTTATTAATTTTAGGATATTGTATTATTATTTTAACAATATATCAATGATGACGAGATATTTGCCGAGAAGGAACATTCCAAGGTAAACATACAATCCTTGTTTTAAAAGGATTGCGATGAGGAATAATTTTATTTATTGTATCTGAAATTTTTTTTTTTATTTCATTTTTTTGAGCTTTTTTTCATAGAAGTCTTTCTCCTAATATTGAAATTGGAATTTTATGACCCCCTTCTAATATTACCCCTTTTAATCCATTTCAAATTCCTTTATTAAATACTATTATTTTAATCTCATCAGGAGTAACAGTTACATGAGCTCATCATGCATTAATAAAAAATAACTTTTCTCAAACTCAACAAAGTTTATTAATTACTATTTTATTAGGAATTTATTTTACTATTCTTCAAGCTTACGAATATTATGAAGCTCCATTTTCTATTGCAGATAGAGTTTATGGGTCTACATTTTTTATAGCAACAGGATTTCATGGACTTCATGTTATTATTGGAACAATTTTTTTAATTACTTGTTTTATTCGACATCTATTTAATCATTTTTCTAATAATCATCATTTTGGATTTGAAGCAGCAGCCTGATATTGACATTTTGTTGATGTAGTTTGATTATTTCTTTATATTTCAATTTATTGATGAGGTAATTAATTATTTATATAATATATTTAGTATATTTGACTTCCAATCAAAAAGTTTAATTTATTTTAATATAAATAATTATT
>DWEZ01000002.1:0-12266 GCA_018247015.1 Cornuphallus albafascia | reverse complement strand
TATGTACTTACCTGTGTGTTTTCTATAATAAAGTACGGAACCGCTGTCACAAGACGTCTTCGTAAATAACGCGCTTATACATAGTTATAGAATGCACTTGCATTGCTATTGCAGCGCTGCAGCGGCCGGCGCATACGCCGCCGCTCCAGTCGTTCGCCAACCCCGGAACTGCACGAATGTGTCTCTCTCGCGTTCCGACGTCTCGTGGCACGGCTGCCATTATTTTCCAAAACTACTAGTTTAATTTCCACTCGCACCTTTGGGCTGGACCATATCAGGCACAAAGTGGTACTTCGGCCGGATCTTTCGGTGAATCCAGCATTCGTGAGTGGAAAAAACCCGTGTAGTACAAATGTCTTTGTTTCAAACCCCGCCGCGTGTTAGGAGAACGCGTGCACAGAAGAAAGAAACAATGGCGAACCAATTGATGGAAAATATTGAAGTGAAATCGGATATGCAATTCGATACACAACCTACAGTCCACGAAGTTGCAAAAGTTAAATCTGATATTATTACGGCGGACACGGTTCGACAAGATGGCGTCGCCGTAAGCACAAAGAGCGGCAGCCGCGCTTCATCGTTAGCGGCGAAGCAAAAACGACTCGCCTTTGAGGCAGCTAAAGCTAAAGCTAAGATTGAATTAGAATTGCAACAGAAGCAGATTGAAGCAGAGATGGCACTAAGGAAGGCCTGTTTACAAAAAGAGTTGCTCGAGAAGAAATTAGAAGCTGACTTGGCAGAGTTAGATTCAAAGTGCTCGAAGATGTCCAGTATTTCTTATAAAGGAAAGGTAAAAGATTGGCTAGAAAAATCTGTAAGTGCGCCAGGCCCGTCACTAGATAAAAGTCGCAACGTTGGCTGCGACACCGACTTTGACGCGCGGCCCACGGCCACGGCAGGTATGTATGAAAACCCTTTAATTGAAACTTTGGTCACTGCAATGAGAGATGCTGTTGTCAGTGCTTCTACTTCTAAAGCTAACAACCAGGAGCTGTTGTCTCGGCTAGCTATACCTAAAGATTTGCCTTTATATTTTGGAGACCCATTAGAGTGGTTACAATTTAAAGAAGCTTTCATTGAATCTACTCGTTTATGTAATTTTACTGACACTGAAAATTTGTGGCGATTGCGTAAGTGTCTACGAGGAGACGCTAAGGAAGCTACGAGTTCCCTACTAATGAGTGCGACATCCCCTCAGGAGGTAATGGAGACGTTAGAGCTTAAGTTTGGCAGGCCTGAAATTATTATGAAAAGAATAACGTCACAGCTGAGAAAAATACAACCATTACCACAGGCATATCATACAGAGATTGTTAATTTTGCTATAAAAATAAAAAATTGTGTAACTGCTACAAAAACTGTGCAACAATTAGATTATTTGCGAAGTCCAGAACTAGTTACAGTAGTTGTATCGAAGTTACCTACCGCGCTCATCATTAAGTGGGCTGAATACCAGTTTGAAAATAAAGATGACACAGCGAAACTGGAATTAATTTCCAAATTTCTATATGAGGAAGCTCAAAAGGTAGCAGTGTCAGGAGTTAGCTACGTGTGCAATCAAAATAATTTTAAAACACGACCAGAAATAATAAACAAAAGATACCAGAATCAGTCAGTCTTAACATGTACAGATGTAAATGTTACTGAATACAACTGTAAGTATTGCAAAAAATACAAGCACAAATTGTCCGATTGCACGAAGTTTAAACACGCTTTACGGAAGGATCGCTGGATATTTGCACGAAACAAAAAGTTATGTTTCAAATGTCTAGACGCTCGGCATGACAACCCATCGATATGCAACGCGGAGAACTGCGACGTCGAGGCGTGTGGTGGGCCCCATCACCGGTTGCTGCACTGGCCGCGGCCGGAGGCGCCGCGCCAACATTCGTCCGCGCCGGTCTCCGTTGCCCAGCAGACCGACGGTAACGACGAAATCGTTGCCCACGCGATCGCGTCTCAGTGTTTCGAAACGTCCGCGTCCCAGTGTTCGAATACGTCCGCGTCCCAGTGTTCGAAAACGTGCGCGTTACTTAACAATTCGAAGACTTTAAACGCGCCGCGAGTGATGTTAAAAATAGTGCCGATCACGATCCACGGACCTAAAGAAAGTGTTAAGACGTTCGCCTTGTTAGATGACGGGGCTACCGTTAGTCTCGTATCAGCTGATATCGCAGATAAGGCAGGGTTACATGGTGAGAGTGTTACTATGCGTGCGACTAGCGCATGGAACTCCGGTGACTTGGTATGTAAAACAGAAATAATAAACTTTGACATTAGTAACTGTGATGGAAATATGTTTAAATTACGTGCTAGAAAATTGAAAGAATTAAATTTACCTGTACAATGTATCTCTAATATTAACTTTGAAAACTTTAAAAGTTTGTTAAACTGTAATTTTACATTTAAATATTCTGATGTAAAACCTAAGTTATTAATTGGTCAGGATAATTATAATTTAATTGCACCTATTGTTTGTAAAAGATTAGAGTCAAGTGGGCCCTTTATCACTCAAACTTTATTAGGTTGGTGTGTGCATGGCACTTTAGGAGCAGGCGTGGAGAAAAGGCGGGCGAGTGATACCGGCTGCGGCAGCCGCAGTGGCGGCTACGCAGCACCGCTGGGCGAAACAAGTAAGGTATCTCAGTCATATCCTAATAGCGCAAGTGTGCGCAACGAGACGTCGCGCCTACTTACAGTCCCTGCCTGCACAGATGACTCACCGTGTCAGCTGGCCCTCACCTCATCTATACCTACAGACACGGTAAAAGGTAAACAATGTATTGATGCAGATTTGCATAACTTAATGTATCGTTATATTTCTCTTGATTCGATAGGTATTAGTGGCAAGCCGCGACAAAATATTAATGATCAACGCGCCTTGAATATTTTGAACGAATCAGCTGAATTAATTAATGGTCAATGGACCGTCAGTCTTCCTTGGAAGTCAGACTTATGTATTATGCCAGACTCCTATCCTATGGCTCTAAAAAGACTGAAGTCGATTGAACGAAAAATGTCGTTTGATTCAGGTTACGAAATGCGTTACCGTGAACGTATAGAACATTTGTTTATAAATAATTATGCTAGGAAACTTAGCGAGTCAGAGTGTAGGGATGTCTCAAACCGTTTATGGTATTTGCCTCATTTTGGAGTCGACAACCCTAACAAAAATAAGTTGAGATTGGTGTTTGATGCTGCAGCTAAGTGTAATGATCTCTCATTAAATGATTTTCTCCTACAGGGACCTGATTTATTAAATTCATTGTTTGGCATAATGTTTCGTTTTAGGGAAAATTATATAGGTATAATAGGGGACATCAAAGATATGTTTTTAAGAATTAAAATTAATTGGTTAAGTAATATACCTAATGTACTTTGCGATATTCCTAAAGAAAACCTTAATGACAAGGCAATAAGATTCGATATCGATAAGCAACCAGAGCGGGCGCTTGGGCTTTTATGGTTCCCGCGCACTGACATGTTAGGGTTCGATTTGTCATTCAAAAGAATTCCGCAAGATATTTTATTACTTGAAAGAATACCTACGAAGCGCGAAATGCTACGTATTGTCATGTCTATATTCGACATTCATGGTTACTTAGGTCCATTTACAATTAAAGGTAAAATTTTAATGCGTGAAACATGGAAAGCAAACATTCAATGGGATGAACAGTTAAATAACGAGTTATATATTTTATTTCGCAATTGGATAGATCAAGCTAAAGAAATTAATAATATTAGAATTCCGCGTTGGTATTTTAGGGATGAGTCAGACATAACTACTTGTGATGCTTCATTGTTAGAACTTCATTTATTTTGCGATGCATCGCCGAGTGCGTATGCAGCCGTTGCATATTGGCGGAAGGAACGGAGCGATGGTTATGTCACCGTTGCATTTATCGCTAGCAAATGCAAAGTCACTCCTGTAAAACCGGTTTCCGTACCTCGATTAGAGCTTCAGGGTGCACTGTTATCTTGCAAACTCGCAAGTAGCATTATGACGCAACATCGTTTAATACCTAATTCAGTGTATTATTGGACTGATTCTACAACTGTTCTTTATTGGATAAAAAATAATTGTAGGTCATATAAAGTTTTTATTGCTAATAGACTAGGGGAAATTGATGAGTTGAGCAACGCTAGTCAGTGGCACTATGTTCCCACGGACTTGAACGTAGCAGACTTAGGAACAAAAAATAATTCTTATGTTCTGAATAGCGACTCGGTGTGGTTCTGTGGACCGTCATTTTTGTGCCAACCGCGTTCTGCTTGGCCGCAGCGCCCTGGAAAAGAAATTATTATTAATGATGAAATTTTAGAAAAAGTTAGTAACATATACGAAAATAAATTAAGTGACTTACCTGTTCCGGAACCAAGTAGATTTTCAAGCTGGCTACGTTTGTTGCGTGCTACGGCTACAGTATTATTGTTTATAGAAAAATGTAGGAAAAGGTCCGATAATGGGATTAATAATAATTTAATGAATCAGGCTGAAACACTATTGATGCGGTATTCGCAAGCACAGTCGTTTCAATGTGAAATTAGTTTATTAAAATCGGGGAAGGAAATAAAAAAAGATAGTCGGTTGCGGACTCTCACCCCAATATTAGACGACAGTGATATTTTACGAGTAGGCAGTCGCATAGGAAATGTAAAGGAAGTCGACGCGTTAACTAAATATCCCATTATTTTAGATGGCAAAGATTATATACCTAGATTAATTGTAATGCATTACCACGTGACTGCAGCTCACTCTTGCAACGAAACTGTAATAAATGATTTACGACAGAAATTTTGGGTCATAAGGCTGAGGCCTACAGTGCGTTCGGTTGCCAAGCAGTGTTTAATTTGCCGTTTCAGAAAAGCCTTACCTAATCCTCCACGTCTTGGAGACTTACCTGAATGCAGACTCACCCATCATCAGAGGCCATTCACGATGTGTGGTGTGGACCTATTTGGGCCCATGGAGGTGGCCGTCGGGCGACAAAGGCAACGTAGGTACTGCGTGCTCTTTACCTGTCTCACAGTTCGTGCTGTGCACATAGAGACAGTTACGTCCCTCACAACTGACTCCATGATTATGGCTTTACGGCGCATGGCCGCACGTAGAGGGTGGCCACACACATTATACTCTGATAATGGTACGAATTTGCGAGGCGCTGATGTTGAGCTAAAAAAGGCTTATCAGGAGTTGGTGCAGAACCAAGATAGTTTAGTGTCCGAAGCTACAAATAAGGGTGTCCAGTGGAAGTTTATACCTCCTGCCAGCCCTCATATGGGAGGCGCCTGGGAGCGCCTTATCCGAAGTGTGAAAACCGCTTTAAGGGTAGTTTTAAAAGAAAGGGTTCCAAGAGATGAGACCTTAATTACCTTTTTATGTGAAGTTGAGAACATGATCAACGGCCGACCGTTGACTCATGTTTCTGTTGACCCACGTGACTCAGAGTCTTTAACACCTAATCATTTCTTAATAGGCTCCTCTTCTAATCTACCGCAAGCTGGCATATTTGATGATGGAGAATTCTATCTCCGTAAGCAGTGGCGTATTTCTCAACGCTTAGCTGATTTATTTTGGTCTAGGTGGATGAAGGAAGTATTACCTACTCTAGTTCCACGTAACAAATGGAACCGAGAAGGCGTCCACCTAAAAATAGGTGACCTCGTCGTCGTTGTTGACCCTGCTTCTCCTCGGAACGTGTGGCCGAAAGGTATCATCCAGCAAGTGTATCCAGGAGCCGATGGACGGGTAAGAACTGTAGATATTAAGACTCAGACAGGAATTAAGAAGCGTCCCGCATCACGAGTAGCCTTACTTCTTGGTAATGAGTGTCGTAGTCACGACACTGAGGGGGAGAATGTTGACGATGGTAAGGAGGTCCCACTTGACAGCAACCTGAAACATAAAATGTAAAAGAATTAAAAATAAAATAAATAATATGTACAATAAATATGTATAAAATATAAATATATATAATGATAAAAATACTTACCTGCTACCTTGTATATCTATGTATGTGTAACGAATGTAAAACAGAAACGTATGTACTTACCTGTGTGTTTTCTATAATAAAGTACGGAACCGCTGTCACAAGACGTCTTCGTAAATAACGCGCTTAGACATAGTTATAGAATGCACTTGCATTACTATTGCAGCGCTGCAGCGGCCGGCGCATACGCCGCCGCTCCAGTCGTTCGCCAACCCCGGAACTGCACGAATGTGTCTCTCTCGCGTTCCGACGTCTCGTGGCACGGCTGCCATTATTTTCCAAAACTACTAGTTTAATTTCCACTCGCACCTTTGGGCTGGACCATATCAGGCACAAAGTGGTACTTCGGCCGGATCTTTCGGTGAATCCAGCATTCGTGAGTGGAAAAAACCCGTGTAGTACAAATGTCTTTGTTTCAAACCCCGCCGCGTGTTAGGAGAACGCGTGCACAGAAGAAAGAAACAATGGCGAACCAATTGATGGAAAATATTGAAGTGAAATCGGATATGCAATTCGATACACAACCTACAGTCCACGAAGTTGCAAAAGTTAAATCTGATATTATTACGGCGGACACGGTTCGACAAGATGGCGTCGCCGTAAGCACAAAGAGCGGCAGCCGCGCTTCATCGTTAGCGGCGAAGCAAAAACGACTCGCCTTTGAGGCAGCTAAAGCTAAAGCTAAGATTGAATTAGAATTGCAACAGAAGCAGATTGAAGCAGAGATGGCACTAAGGAAGGCCTGTTTACAAAAAGAGTTGCTCGAGAAGAAATTAGAAGCTGACTTGGCAGAGTTAGATTCAAAGTGCTCGAAGATGTCCAGTATTTCTTATAAAGGAAAGGTAAAAGATTGGCTAGAAAAATCTGTAAGTGCGCCAGGCCCGTCACTAGATAAAAGTCGCAACGTTGGCTGCGACACCGACTTTGACGCGCGGCCCACGGCCACGGCAGGTATGTATGAAAACCCTTTAATTGAAACTTTGGTCACTGCAATGAGAGATGCTGTTGTCAGTGCTTCTACTTCTAAAGCTAACAACCAGGAGCTGTTGTCTCGGCTAGCTATACCTAAAGATTTGCCTTTATATTTTGGAGACCCATTAGAGTGGTTACAATTTAAAGAAGCTTTCATTGAATCTACTCGTTTATGTAATTTTACTGACACTGAAAATTTGTGGCGATTGCGTAAGTGTCTACGAGGAGACGCTAAGGAAGCTACGAGTTCCCTACTAATGAGTGCGACATCCCCTCAGGAGGTAATGGAGACGTTAGAGCTTAAGTTTGGCAGGCCTGAAATTATTATGAAAAGAATAACGTCACAGCTGAGAAAAATACAACCATTACCACAGGCATATCATACAGAGATTGTTAATTTTGCTATAAAAATAAAAAATTGTGTAACTGCTACAAAAACTGTGCAACAATTAGATTATTTGCGAAGTCCAGAACTAGTTACAGTAGTTGTATCGAAGTTACCTACCGCGCTCATCATTAAGTGGGCTGAATACCAGTTTGAAAATAAAGATGACACAGCGAAACTGGAATTAATTTCCAAATTTCTATATGAGGAAGCTCAAAAGGTAGCAGTGTCAGGAGTTAGCTACGTGTGCAATCAAAATAATTTTAAAACACGACCAGAAATAATAAACAAAAGATACCAGAATCAGTCAGTCTTAACATGTACAGATGTAAATGTTACTGAATACAACTGTAAGTATTGCAAAAAATACAAGCACAAATTGTCCGATTGCACGAAGTTTAAACACGCTTTACGGAAGGATCGCTGGATATTTGCACGAAACAAAAAGTTATGTTTCAAATGTCTAGACGCTCGGCATGACAACCCATCGATATGCAACGCGGAGAACTGCGACGTCGAGGCGTGTGGTGGGCCCCATCACCGGTTGCTGCACTGGCCGCGGCCGGAGGCGCCGCGCCAACATTCGTCCGCGCCGGTCTCCGTTGCCCAGCAGACCGACGGTAACGACGAAATCGTTGCCCACGCGATCGCGTCTCAGTGTTTCGAAACGTCCGCGTCCCAGTGTTCGAATACGTCCGCGTCCCAGTGTTCGAAAACGTGCGCGTTACTTAACAATTCGAAGACTTTAAACGCGCCGCGAGTGATGTTAAAAATAGTGCCGATCACGATCCACGGACCTAAAGAAAGTGTTAAGACGTTCGCCTTGTTAGATGACGGGGCTACCGTTAGTCTCGTATCAGCTGATATCGCAGATAAGGCAGGGTTACATGGTGAGAGTGTTACTATGCGTGCGACTAGCGCATGGAACTCCGGTGACTTGGTATGTAAAACAGAAATAATAAACTTTGACATTAGTAACTGTGATGGAAATATGTTTAAATTACGTGCTAGAAAATTGAAAGAATTAAATTTACCTGTACAATGTATCTCTAATATTAACTTTGAAAACTTTAAAAGTTTGTTAAACTGTAATTTTACATTTAAATATTCTGATGTAAAACCTAAGTTATTAATTGGTCAGGATAATTATAATTTAATTGCACCTATTGTTTGTAAAAGATTAGAGTCAAGTGGGCCCTTTATCACTCAAACTTTATTAGGTTGGTGTGTGCATGGCACTTTAGGAGCAGGCGTGGAGAAAAGGCGGGCGAGTGATACCGGCTGCGGCAGCCGCAGTGGCGGCTACGCAGCACCGCTGGGCGAAACAAGTAAGGTATCTCAGTCATATCCTAATAGCGCAAGTGTGCGCAACGAGACGTCGCGCCTACTTACAGTCCCTGCCTGCACAGATGACTCACCGTGTCAGCTGGCCCTCACCTCATCTATACCTACAGACACGGTAAAAGGTAAACAATGTATTGATGCAGATTTGCATAACTTAATGTATCGTTATATTTCTCTTGATTCGATAGGTATTAGTGGCAAGCCGCGACAAAATATTAATGATCAACGCGCCTTGAATATTTTGAACGAATCAGCTGAATTAATTAATGGTCAATGGACCGTCAGTCTTCCTTGGAAGTCAGACTTATGTATTATGCCAGACTCCTATCCTATGGCTCTAAAAAGACTGAAGTCGATTGAACGAAAAATGTCGTTTGATTCAGGTTACGAAATGCGTTACCGTGAACGTATAGAACATTTGTTTATAAATAATTATGCTAGGAAACTTAGCGAGTCAGAGTGTAGGGATGTCTCAAACCGTTTATGGTATTTGCCTCATTTTGGAGTCGACAACCCTAACAAAAATAAGTTGAGATTGGTGTTTGATGCTGCAGCTAAGTGTAATGATCTCTCATTAAATGATTTTCTCCTACAGGGACCTGATTTATTAAATTCATTGTTTGGCATAATGTTTCGTTTTAGGGAAAATTATATAGGTATAATAGGGGACATCAAAGATATGTTTTTAAGAATTAAAATTAATTGGTTAAGTAATATACCTAATGTACTTTGCGATATTCCTAAAGAAAACCTTAATGACAAGGCAATAAGATTCGATATCGATAAGCAACCAGAGCGGGCGCTTGGGCTTTTATGGTTCCCGCGCACTGACATGTTAGGGTTCGATTTGTCATTCAAAAGAATTCCGCAAGATATTTTATTACTTGAAAGAATACCTACGAAGCGCGAAATGCTACGTATTGTCATGTCTATATTCGACATTCATGGTTACTTAGGTCCATTTACAATTAAAGGTAAAATTTTAATGCGTGAAACATGGAAAGCAAACATTCAATGGGATGAACAGTTAAATAACGAGTTATATATTTTATTTCGCAATTGGATAGATCAAGCTAAAGAAATTAATAATATTAGAATTCCGCGTTGGTATTTTAGGGATGAGTCAGACATAACTACTTGTGATGCTTCATTGTTAGAACTTCATTTATTTTGCGATGCATCGCCGAGTGCGTATGCAGCCGTTGCATATTGGCGGAAGGAACGGAGCGATGGTTATGTCACCGTTGCATTTATCGCTAGCAAATGCAAAGTCACTCCTGTAAAACCGGTTTCCGTACCTCGATTAGAGCTTCAGGGTGCACTGTTATCTTGCAAACTCGCAAGTAGCATTATGACGCAACATCGTTTAATACCTAATTCAGTGTATTATTGGACTGATTCTACAACTGTTCTTTATTGGATAAAAAATAATTGTAGGTCATATAAAGTTTTTATTGCTAATAGACTAGGGGAAATTGATGAGTTGAGCAACGCTAGTCAGTGGCACTATGTTCCCACGGACTTGAACGTAGCAGACTTAGGAACAAAAAATAATTCTTATGTTCTGAATAGCGACTCGGTGTGGTTCTGTGGACCGTCATTTTTGTGCCAACCGCGTTCTGCTTGGCCGCAGCGCCCTGGAAAAGAAATTATTATTAATGATGAAATTTTAGAAAAAGTTAGTAACATATACGAAAATAAATTAAGTGACTTACCTGTTCCGGAACCAAGTAGATTTTCAAGCTGGCTACGTTTGTTGCGTGCTACGGCTACAGTATTATTGTTTATAGAAAAATGTAGGAAAAGGTCCGATAATGGGATTAATAATAATTTAATGAATCAGGCTGAAACACTATTGATGCGGTATTCGCAAGCACAGTCGTTTCAATGTGAAATTAGTTTATTAAAATCGGGGAAGGAAATAAAAAAAGATAGTCGGTTGCGGACTCTCACCCCAATATTAGACGACAGTGATATTTTACGAGTAGGCAGTCGCATAGGAAATGTAAAGGAAGTCGACGCGTTAACTAAATATCCCATTATTTTAGATGGCAAAGATTATATACCTAGATTAATTGTAATGCATTACCACGTGACTGCAGCTCACTCTTGCAACGAAACTGTAATAAATGATTTACGACAGAAATTTTGGGTCATAAGGCTGAGGCCTACAGTGCGTTCGGTTGCCAAGCAGTGTTTAATTTGCCGTTTCAGAAAAGCCTTACCTAATCCTCCACGTCTTGGAGACTTACCTGAATGCAGACTCACCCATCATCAGAGGCCATTCACGATGTGTGGTGTGGACCTATTTGGGCCCATGGAGGTGGCCGTCGGGCGACAAAGGCAACGTAGGTACTGCGTGCTCTTTACCTGTCTCACAGTTCGTGCTGTGCACATAGAGACAGTTACGTCCCTCACAACTGACTCCATGATTATGGCTTTACGGCGCATGGCCGCACGTAGAGGGTGGCCACACACATTATACTCTGATAATGGTACGAATTTGCGAGGCGCTGATGTTGAGCTAAAAAAGGCTTATCAGGAGTTGGTGCAGAACCAAGATAGTTTAGTGTCCGAAGCTACAAATAAGGGTGTCCAGTGGAAGTTTATACCTCCTGCCAGCCCTCATATGGGAGGCGCCTGGGAGCGCCTTATCCGAAGTGTGAAAACCGCTTTAAGGGTAGTTTTAAAAGAAAGGGTTCCAAGAGATGAGACCTTAATTACCTTTTTATGTGAAGTTGAGAACATGATCAACGGCCGACCGTTGACTCATGTTTCTGTTGACCCACGTGACTCAGAGTCTTTAACACCTAATCATTTCTTAATAGGCTCCTCTTCTAATCTACCGCAAGCTGGCATATTTGATGATGGAGAATTCTATCTCCGTAAGCAGTGGCGTATTTCTCAACGCTTAGCTGATTTATTTTGGTCTAGGTGGATGAAGGAAGTATTACCTACTCTAGTTCCACGTAACAAATGGAACCGAGAAGGCGTCCACCTAAAAATAGGTGACCTCGTCGTCGTTGTTGACCCTGCTTCTCCTCGGAACGTGTGGCCGAAAGGTATCATCCAGCAAGTGTATCCAGGAGCCGATGGACGGGTAAGAACTGTAGATATTAAGACTCAGACAGGAATTAAGAAGCGTCCCGCATCACGAGTAGCCTTACTTCTTGGTAATGAGTGTCGTAGTCACGACACTGAGGGGGAGAATGTTGACGATGGTAAGGAGGTCCCACTTGACAGCAACCTGAAACATAAAATGTAAAAGAATTAAAAATAAAATAAATAATATGTACAATAAATATGTATAAAATATAAATATATATAATGATAAAAATACTTACCTGCTACCTTGTATATCTATGTATGTGTAACGAATGTAAAACAGAAACGTATGTACTTACCTGTGTGTTTTCTATAATAAAGTACGGAACCGCTGTCACAAGACGTCTTCGTAAATAACGCGCTTATACATAGTTATAGAATGCACTTGCATTGCTATTGCAGCGCTGCAGCGGCCGGCGCATACGCCGCCGCTCCAGTCGTTCGCCAACCCCGGAACTGCACGAATGTGT
>DWEZ01000001.1:0-12474 GCA_018247015.1 Cornuphallus albafascia | reverse complement strand
GAAATATAATTTTCTTTTCATATTAATTTATTTTCTATACTCATAGAAGGAAAATTTTCTCTAAATTGTCTATCCATTGAATATTTCCAATCTTTAATTTCATTTATTCAATTATTTATTGGCAAAGTTATATCATCTAAATTACGTTTAATAAAATAACTAACGTTTATTTTTTGACTAGGGCCAGTGCTAACAATGCTGCCATTTCCATTACACATGGTATTTTCAATTATAGCAGAAGTATTTGTTTTACTATATACACGAAATTTACCAATTTCTTCTGAATTTAAATTGTTTTTTTCTTTAAAAATATTTAAAATTATTTCATCGGTATCATCATTAATTATATGAAGATCTTTATTAATTATTTTATTTTTTAAATTATCGCAATTATTTGTAATTTTTAAATTAGCATTTCCCCACCCTCAACTTCATTGAGGATTTCTTTTATTTCTTTTTAATTTTTCTGAATTATTTGTTTGTTGATAACTAATATCAATATTTTTGATAGTTTCTTCTTTTTGATAAGGACTAGAGGCAATTGTTGTTGGCACAGCAGTTCCACTAATTGTTAATACACTTAATAAACTTAAAAGTTTTTTCATTTTATATATTTTCCTTTCTTTTATCTTGAAACTTTTTATCAAGATCTATTGACATTATATATATATATATATATATATACAAGCACTTTTGAGTATCTTTTTAGAAAGGAAGTTATTTAATGATTATTGTAAATTATATTTTTGCACCAATCTGGGCTCGCGGTGATTTTCATAAGTTTTGTGAAAAATTACTTAAAGTTTAAAAAAACTTTTGCCGCGCTTTTCAAAATACTTGGGAAAAATTCTAAGCGTTAAGCGAAGAATTTTATAAAGGTTCCCAAATTTGTTTGAAAGAACCTCAAAATCTTTTTTAACTTGTAAGTCATTTTATCACAAAAATTTAAGAAAATCAATCGCTCGCCCAAAAACAAGATGTGAAAACCATATACATTTTAGACCACTAATTTAGTCTTTAAATTAGAATGGAGATTAAAATGAAAAAATATATGGTAACAAGTATTCCAAATGAAAATGAATTATATTCATTACAACGAAAAATAAAAAAATGATATTCACAACAAAAACTTACAAAAGAAACAAATTATATTTATCAAAATGTAATTAATTATTTTAATTTATGTCAAAAATACTATTTATATGAAAATTCACTAAATAACTTAATTAAATTATTTTATAAGTCAAAACAAACTTTTTATAATTGAGCTAAAAAGATTCAACTTTGTCTTAAAGAAAAAATAAACTTTAGTTTTTTAGCTAAAAAATCAACTAAACCAATTAAAATTAATAACTATTATTCAAAAACTTACAAAATTGCTGTTGCAAAAATGATGAAAAAATATCGCCAAGAATATGGAACTGGAATTTATGAGTTTTATAATTTAACTTTAGCGGGTTTTTTCACATTGTAAATTGTACTATGAAGTGTAGCACTTTATAAACTGTAAAATCAAGCTTTTTAAATTTGTAAAGATTTTTTATAAAAATTAAAGCAAAAATATCTTTTATTTTATGGCTTGTTTTAGTTAATTAATTACTAAAATTAACTATTAAGCTTAAAAATAAGGTTTTCATTCATATAAAAAGTGCTACATTTGCATTTACAATTTACAGTTTAATATAATTACTTATAAAATCTTAATCATTTTATTTTTCAGTGTGCCAAAATTCATAAATTTAAGACAAAAATACTAAATTTTTTTAAAATAAATTATATTGAACATTTATTTTATTGATGTTATAATGATAGCAAATAAACTGCTACACTTCATAGTACAATTTACAGAATGTAAATTGTAAATGCAAATGTAGCACTTTATTGAAAAAGAATAAAGTGCTTTTTATTTTGTAAAAAGCCCTTATATTTATTGGATTAATCGTTAGATAGTATCTTTTACACTTAATAAAATAGGTTTTTTTGAAAAATCCATCCTTTCTTTTCTTAAAAATTTTTTGAATAATTGTTTTATTTAATTATTAGTTAATTGGTAAATATATTACTAGAAAATGCATTTGATAAACTAAAAATTAAAAAAAGATAATGAGATAAAAAATAAATAAAGATACTATCTAACGATTAATTCAAGATTCAATTTTTAAAACTTAATATTTTGATGCTTAAAGATGGATAACTCATCTATGGTACGAAGCCTTAAAGAAAATGTGAAAGCGAATGGAATTACTCCTATTTATTTCTTTAATTCTCGGCAAGATTAATCACTTGCGAAATGTCAGAGCATGTGTTTTTTGCTTGTTTTCATAAAAAGAGTGCTGTTAAACCGAAAAAAACAATATCGGACACTAAAAAAACAAGAGGGTTGGAGCTCCAAAAGGTTATTTTCTTTATATAAAGTTGTCTAGGGATGGATGAAGCGTAATTAATAACTGGATAAACTGTTTTTTGTTTATTTCCGTATGGGGGTAAACTCTATCAAAATATCCTATCCGCCCCCGCTCACCTTCAAAGTGAAGCGGGCGGCGAAGTAATTAAATACTAAAATAAATTATTTACTAAATATCAAAATATTAACCAATAAAGGAATATTATGTTTTTTTTACAGAAAGGAAAATATTTGATGAAAAAATGAAATAAAAAAATTGAAAATAAATTACAAGAATTAATGATGCGAGCTTATCCAGTAACGGTAAATGATATTAATGATGAAATTTGAGCAACAAATAAAAATATTAAGGAGTATAGATAATAAATGACAGAATATAAAAGTAAATATATTAATAAAACTTGAAATGAAATAACAACATCATTTGATTGAGTTAATTGTCAACCTATTAATTGTCGTATTTCACATCATAAAAATCATTATGATTTGCAATGTTTAGAATGAGCCAAAATGTACTTAAACTTATTTAAAGACAAGTGAGATGTTATTGATTCATATATGCAACATTACAAAATTAACGATATTTTAGATTTAGCATCAGATGGATGAAAAATATTACAAATTGACAAAAAAATAAAACAAATAAATTAAAATATATTATTGCAGTTGATCCTGCTGGAATTGGTCAAACTGGTATTATTATTTATAATGTTTTGCAAAATAAAATAATTAATAATATTACTTTTAGTTCTAAAAATGAAGAAGAAGCAATAAACAATATGTGTTTAATATTAAATGAGTTTAAAAATAAAATTTGTTCTTATTTTAATAAAGTTA
The DNA here is from genome assembly GCA_018247015.1 of Cornuphallus albafascia. Classification (NCBI taxonomy): domain Eukaryota; kingdom Metazoa; phylum Arthropoda; class Insecta; order Lepidoptera; family Hesperiidae; genus Cornuphallus; species Cornuphallus albafascia. The sequence goes on along the minus strand of DWEZ01000001.1, from coordinate 9,233 downwards.
TTGTAATAATTGAAGATTATCAACTTCATAAAGGTTTAAAAATAAAAAATCCATTATCTACTCCTAAATTCATTGGTGGTTTAAAAGTTTTATGCAAATATTTATTTAATTTAAATTATGTTTTACAATCACCAGTTGTTAAGAAAAATTATTTTTATAAAGGAAATATTAAAATGACAGAGCACGAACACGATGCTTGAAAACATTTACAATATTTTTTAATCAAAGGAGTTGATAGAAATGGCAGAAAGAAAAAGTAATTTATCTAAAACATTAGTAACTAATAAAACTAAAATAAAAAATAAAAGGATTAATAAATTGGAGTTAACTGTTAGATTGCATGAAAATCCAATCAAAACCAAAATTAAAGCACTGGTTGCTGGTGGTGTTGAAGTTGATGCTTGTTCTGCTAAATGTCAGTGAGAAGGATTAAATTACTCAACATTATCAATATATAATTCTTTAGTTGTATCTGCGTTTTTGAAATTAAAAAAAGACGATGAGATAAAAATTAAAGGCTCAGTATTTAATCAATTAAATATAAAAACTAAACGATATTTTTTGTCTTTTCGAGTAGATAGTTTTGAAATTATTCAAAAAGCGATTAGAAAAAGAACAAATACAAATATTAAAAAACAGGAGGAAAAACAATGGCATTAAAAAATGTAAAATATGTTCTTATTGATGAAAATAATGAACTTATTAAAAATGAAGATGGTAGTTTAGATATTAAAACTGCTGAAATTATTTTAGAAAATACTGTTGAAGTTGAAGAATTTAATGCAAGTAATTTAGAAAACATTAATCAACAAATTAATGAATTAGAAACAAAAAATAATGAATTAATTTCACAACTTGAACAACAAACCATACAATTAAAACAAGAAGTAATTGAATTTATGATTGACTCTTTAACTGATAATGAAGAATTTAAAAATGTCTTACTAAAATCTTATGATATTAGTGATGATATTGAAATCATTAAAGTACAATTGCAAAGTGTTTATGATGAATTAATTAAGGTACAAACAGTTAATACTGGTGGAGTACCAAAAGCAGAAAACAAAGAAAACAATATTTTAGATACAGACAATGTATTTAATAAATAGAAAGAAGGAAGTAAATTATGGCACAAAACCCACAAAGAATTTTTGGAGATATTGCTAATCAAGCAACACAACGAGATAGAGAAACATTTGAACAATGATATTTACAAACTTATCAACAAAAATTTAGTTGAGAGGCTTTATTTGCGTGAAAAGAAGCCAATAAGTTTGGTTTAACATATAAAAGAAAGAAAAATATTAAATACAATGAAGGTCTAGGAAATGAAGGGCAAGTATTTAATACTGATGATAACCTACTAAAATATTCAACAGTCGAATTTGATGATGGAACAGTTGAATTAGATACAATTTTAACTTTTGCTCGTAAATTAGACCCAGTAGAAAGTGATTTTAATCCTAATCTTTGAGCGGCCGATATTGAGCAAGCAATGGATACAGAGGTTGCTTATAAACGCAATAAAATTTTAGAAATTATTAATAAAGATACAGTTACAACTATTCAAGGTAAAGAAGCAGATGATACAAATGCTTTACAAATCCACGATGAAATTATGGATAAAATATATGAAAATGGCTTTACTCCATCAGAAACAGTTATTTTAGGTTCAGCTAATTTTATTCGTGGAATTCGTAATAAATTACAGTTACAACTTGGAGCAAATGACCAAATAAATAGTGTAATTGCAACAAGTGGTGCAATGAAAACTGTTGAAGGAACAACATATTATATGGTTCCTAAAAAGTTACCAATTATTAATAAAGATGGTTCAGAAGGAACAATTGCATTATTACCAAATGGAGTTAATGCAATTGCCTTTAAATTTAGCAAAAAATATGACCCCCTTATTTTACGTAAAAAAGACCATACTACGTTAAGAGTTGGTGCTGCTGCGTTAGGTACTGGTATGGGTAATACTTTGATTATGGAAAGAGTTTTATATTTAGGTGGAGCAGTAGTTGAACCAAAAGGAATTATTAAACATATTGTTACAAAAATTGATATTAGTAAAATTAATAAATTAGATAAACCAACTATTCATGTTACAGACCCAACACAAGCAACACCAGAACAGTTAAAACCACAATTTAAAGCTGTTGTTTTAAAAGCGGTTAAAGCCGTAAATAGTTCTTTAACTGAAAGTGATTTTGATTACTTTATTGAAAGTAAAGGTGAAGATTGACCAATTAATATTACAAATGATAAAACTGTTGAAGTTCAAATTGAAGGTAAAAACAATGCTACCGGTCAAACAAATCCGATTGATGTTAAAATTAAAAATTCTTAATAGTACTAAAAAATAGTACTTTTTCGTTTAATAGATATGCCAATTGGAACATCTAAAACAGCCCTTATTTATGCTGTTAAAAAAAATCCAACTAGATTGTCAATCCAACAACAAGAAAAAAGTTTTGGTTTACAGTTATTAGAATTTTTAGGAATTCAAGTTTTAGCCCTTGGTTTATCAGTTTTAACTGGTGGTGTAGCATCTGCTATTGGTCTTGGTGCGGGATTATCTAATTTTGCCGCAGCATTTATCTCGTTTGGAGTAGAAACAGCAACCGATTTTGCTGTAAATCAAATATACGATAAATTAACATCAGAAGTGACAACAAAAAGTACTGCCTTAAATTTGTTACCAGCAATTGGTGGAATTGGTAAATTAACGCGTGCTGCTCGCACAACTAGAATTTTAAAATTAGCAAAAGAAACTAAACTACTTGAAAAATTAGGTGTAATAACTGCTAATAACTTAGAAGATGTTGTAAAACAAGTTACAGGTAAAAAGATTTTATCTGATAAATTAATATTTGATTTTACAAAGCAGGTTAATAATGAAACTTTATTATATACAATTGGAAAATTAGCCCGAAATGATTTTTATAAAGGTTTTAAAGTTTCTAATTTAGAAACAATTAATAATTTATTAAAAATTGAGAAAAATATTCAAAAAATAAGTCCTAAATTAGTTCAAAAAATACCACGCGTAAATGAAAAAAATGCTAATAAATGATTGTCTGAATATGGATTAAATATTGATAAAATAAGCAAAATTAATACTAATGATTGATATAACATTATGACTAATCTTCATAAAAAAGGTGTTGGTAAAAACCTACTATTAAATGCTAATTTAATGCGTGGTAGTAAAATATATAATAATAAATTATTAAATCTTTTACATCAAACACCAATTAAATTAAATAAATTATTAAATCATTTAAACCCAAATTTTTATATTCAAAAAGTAACTAAAAAATTATTAGCCCCAATTGAAAAACAAATAATTGCTATTAAACAAAAAGTAATTAATAAAATTACTGATAAAACTAAAAAAATATTATCTAAATTTGAAACTAAGGCTATTAAAAAAGGCCAATTATTACCTTTTTCCTATGGTTCTGATGTTTTTTTAGCGGTAAAAATTGTTCCATTATCAGTTGCGGGCGAAGTTGCTTTAACAATATATTATAAAAATCCGCAATATGCCCCTATTGTCGTTATGACAACTTTAATCAAAGCAGAACAGTTTGTTTTGGCTTCTGAACCGTTTAAATTTTATATGAACAGTGAGTGGTTTATTGGTTGGGGATTTAAAAAAACAAGTTTGTTTAATTTAGTTTCTTTTGCCCCACTTGCTTATCAGCAAGTAGTAAAAGATAGTTTTAAAATATATCGGACAATTGCTAAGATATTAAAAATGCAAGAACAATTTAAAAATAACTTTAATAAAGATAAATTTTTAAATACGCTAGAAGATAGTGCAATTACTAGTTTATTGGGTAATGGACTAGTATTTCAAACATATAAACAACTCAGAACAAAACAAGATTTAAACAAAACAATTAAAACAAAAACATTACTAAATAGTAAAAAATTTATATTAAAGAAAATATATTCTAAAAAAAGTAAATGATAAGGAGATGATTAAATGTTAAATGAATTATGACAAAATGTTACTTTGGAAAATTATAATAATTTTATTCCAATGACAGGTAAAATTACACAAGTTCCAGTTCGTTATAATAAGTTCTTTAAAGGTGATGTAGAATTATGATTTAAAACATTTGCTTTAAGAGCCCAAAATATGATTAATTCTTATTTAAACTATCCATTTTCAAAGCTAAAATTTGAAACATTTAAAGACCCATTATTAAAGAAAATTTGTATTAATATGGTGTTTATTACTGTTGAACATTGAACATTTAACCGTATTCCAATTGAGTTTTTTACTTCGGCAAATATGAATGTCGGTGATATTAATTATTCTTCACAAAATGACCACATGGCAACATGACAAGGCCTATTACCGACTTATGCAAAATCATTGGCTAATTTAACAACTTTAAAGAAAATGTTTCGTACTTTTCAAGAAGAAGGTATTGATTTAACTATGATAGATTTAGAAGCATATTATACCCAATTAGAAGTTGATACTTTATTAGAAAAAGAAAAAACTAAGATTGACAATAAAAGTATTATAAAAAATAACAATAATGAAATAAATGTTCCCTTTGATAATGAAACGATTTATTATGAAAATAATGTTTGAAAAGCAAAACAAGATATTAATACTAAACAAGATAAATTAATAAGTGGAATAAATATTAAAAATATTAACGGAAATTCATTATTGGGTAATGGTGATATAACAATTAGTGGTGATGATGAATGAGAATTAGTTGATACAAGTGATTTTGTATCACTTTCTAACAAAAAATATCAAATTAGAAATTACGATTCTACAAAATATAAATACAAATTATGAATTGGGGTTAATGAAAATGAAAGAGATTCTATTAATCTTATTTTTGAAACATATATAAATCATTTTAAAATTAGTTTATTTGCTGGATTTAATAATATAATACTTACTAAAAATGGCGAAATAATTTCTGAAAATAATAAATTAACAGCACTACATATTAAAAGAAAAAGAATAAATTAGAAAGGAGATGTTATTATGCAAAAATTAACTATTAAAGATGTAATTATGTTTTTGAAAATCTTTGGAGTTTCATCATTGTTTTTTATTGCAGGAATTATTATTTGTTTTATAGGACCTACTAAATTAGGAATTGGTTGACCTGCATATGTAATTATTGGTGCAATGCTTAATGGTTTTGGGGTTGTTGTTTTAATTATTGAAACTATTAGATTTATCAAAACTCATAACAAACAACAAAATAAAGATAGTATTGAAAATGTTATTAAAAAAGAAGAAACAAAATAAAGGGGAAGTTATAAATGGGATTGTTACCAGCAAAAAAGAAATTAAAAAAGAGTTATGATATTGATAGTTATTATCTTAATTTAGCATCAACTATTACTAATCGTAAAAATGTTACTGTGCAAAAACATAATGAGATTTTAGAAAAAAGAATATGTGAAGATAATGCTAATTTTTTAAATCCGCGTGAGTTAGAAATTAACATTTATAATCCACTTACTAATCAACAAATAAACTCTCAATTAATTAATAACTTTTTAAAAATGCAGGACTTTACTAATAAGAATTGATATAACGAATATAAAATTAATAAGAATGGTAAAGGTGCATATTTTATTTTTGCTAATAATTCGAAACTTAATTTTATTACTATTGATTTTTACAATGACCAGTATAATGAATTAGGCAATTTAGTATCTTGTACTTTTGATTATGACCCTTATATTAAAAATGACCAGAGTGTTTTTATTACTGAAAAATTAGAAATTGATTATGTAACTAAACAAGTAAAAGTTATTAGAAAGTTAAAAACAAGATTATACAGTACTATTACAGACTTATATATTGATGATACTAAATGAAATAACTATACAACATTACAAAGAGAAGAAATATTGCCACTTAATTTTATTCCAATTGAAATTATTCCGAATAATCCTAATTTTGAACCTTCTGCTCGTTATGGTAAACAATTCGCTAGTATTTTAGATATTATTGCTGAAAAAATAATGTTAGACCCATTATTAAATAGTGGTAAATTTACCATTAATACTAATGGAGTGACTGGTGTTGTTGACCAAGAAATTAGTAAAATGTTGGCTTCATTTATTGAAAATGACTTGTTATTAGTTGAAGGAGACCCTGATAGTAATTTTCAACCAGTAGACTATATCGCTGGTAATTTTAAAGGTGAACAATTAACCAAAATATATGATTGATTATTAACTAATTACTATAAAATAAATCGCCATCATGTGCCCGCTATTGCTAAGGGAGCACAACAAACCCAAGCCGAAGTTGCTGGTGTAAATATTCAAACAAACGCATCATACGAACAAATGATATATATTAGAGAAATTAAATTAACTGAATTCATTATTAAATTAATTAAATATGATAATGCGATTTTAAACAGTAGAACATTTAATATTAAAAATATTGATGAGTTAATTGTTGATGTTCGCTTACCAGTAAATGCTACTTTAAACAGACAATTAAAAAACAATGAAACTATTTTTGTCAATAAAGAAAAAGAGGAATTAAATAATGTGAGTTAAATATAAAGAAAAAAGAATTAATTTAAATAATTTAACATATTTTGCTAACTATGATTACGGAATTGAATATTTATGTTGCGGAAGTGATGAAATATTTTGATTAAATTTTGAAAATAAAAAACAACAATAAAAAGCATTAAAATTAATTGATAATTATATTGCATTAGGCTATTGAGTATGTGAATGTAAAAATAAAAATTGTCATGAAAAATATAATTTATTAGATTTAAGTAAAGAATTTGGAGAACAAGAATAATGTTAAAACCATCCGAAAAAATGTTAGCACAATTAGCAGAAAATGATGAACCAATTGACTATTCAATCGATAGCATTCCGTTGGATTTTGCTAGTCAATCGCAGTACAGCGACCCTGATTTAGAACAATTATTTAGTGAAGGCCGCGCTAGAACCTTATATGTTTATAAAATTAATAATCTTGTTAAGACAAAGGAAAAACCAACCTTAAACTACTCTCAAAATAGCGTTAAAATAGGTTTTATTGACAAAGATGAATATATTAAAGTTGTTGGTTATGAAATTAGTGACTTTAATTTTAAATTACAAATACAACAAAACACCACAGTGCAAGATAATAGCACTAGTTATGTAATGATTGATGAAAAAGATATTTTAATTAATGATATTTCAAAAAAAGACAAAGCATTTTTAGAAACATTAGACTTAAAAATAGTATCTATTAATGAACCAATTACTGAAGACAATAAAAATGAATGTTATATAATTGAAGAATATAAACACCCTTATTCACCAGATGGTGTTAATATTATTAAATCTATGCATTTAGTTAAAATAACTGACTTTAAATGAAAAAATCAAAATAGTATTCATTTGGTATTACAAAAATCATTGCCTGAAGATACAATATTTACTGGTATTGATATTAAATACCCCAAATCAATGTTATTTGGAAATATTAAGTGTTGAGGTAATGTAAATGGTGTATATTCTTATCCATCATCAATAGTTGAAAATGCTAGTTTAGTACCCTTGCTATCAATGCCCATTGAAACAAACCCTAATTTAAGAGTATTTCAGTATTGATTTACCGAAAGTTTTTTGCCGTGAAATATTGCAAAAGAATATATTCAAGGTAAAAATATTTTAGATTTAGTAAATAAGAGTGGTTTAGAAAAAGTTTTATTAAATTATTTAACATATCGTTATAATTATGATCGAAAATTTCAAGGGGCAAAATACGATGAAAAAGGGAACACTACTAATAAAGCGGCTGAATTACGCCAAAAATTTGAAGGACAAAAACCCGAAGAGGTAATTGATGGCTTATTTGAAAACTGAAAGTTAGATAACCCCATATCTATTAATAAAAATATTGTCAAAATATTTAAACAAATTATCTATATGTTATCAAATTATACATACAGTAAATATGCAATTAACAAGGGTTATAATGATGATGTTAAGTTATTTTCACCATATTATTTTGAATTAATTTCCAATCCACGAGAGGAAGAGGTTGGATATTGAGTTTTTAAATTTGACGATTTCAAAGTTGAATTAAATTCATCTTATTTTAATTTTAGTGACGGCGGCCCTATTACACCAATCCCAGTAAATTATTGAAAAGAAGTTGATGCAGATGATAAACCATTTAATGAAGTAGATAATAGATGATATTTTATAATTTGAAAAGCCGATAAATGAATTGCTACAAAATATAAAAATAATAGATATGAACCAAGTGTGGGGTGAATTATTGAAGATTTACAAGGTCGTAAATATAGACTTATGATGCGGCCTAATGCTACTTTTGGAGCTTTTAGTGATGGAAGATGAAGACAGTGAGATAGAGATGACGGTTCATATTTTAAAGCAGTTTATCGTTGAAATGATAATAGTGAACCCAACAAACCTTTTATATCGCCTCAAACCGGAGAAATTACTGATTGAAATTTAAAACAACAAAACAAAATTAATAACAACAAAGATAATGAAATTAAAGTAAATGTTAAAAACAAAGATATTTCAGAAAATCCTATTTATAAATTAGAAGCTAATTATTTTAATTGATTATCAATAACAAATGAATTAGAAACAAACAATATTCCTTCTCTTGTTCCCGCAGAAATTAAATTATCAGATGGAGAATATGGTAAATATTTAACTAATTTAATTGTTTCTAATGACAAAATAGAAGACTATTTAAGTTATTTTTCGCAATGATATAAATTACTTTATTCTAAGGCGGTTTGAATGAGTATAATTAAAAATTTAGTTGTAGATAATATTAAAATAATTTTTGATAGAAAAATATTTAATTTAAATCAAATTGAAATATCGGGTATATGAAGTTATGGAAATTATGATATTACAATTTTTATTGAAAAACCAAATGAAAAAATTATTGCAAGAAAAGATATAAATTTAGAATTAATTAAAGCTTGCCCTACTGGAACCAAAGTTAGCGGTAAAGATAGAAATACATATCTTCAGTTAATGGAAGAAGATGTTTGATATCTTTGAAAAAATGGCGTTGAAGATGAAAAGTCATATTCAAATAAAGCGGTTGTTAATTTTTTAAAACAATCAAATAGTATAATATTTTCTTATCCACCTATAAAAGAACAAATCAATATTAATAACTTACAATTATTTAATAAAAATAATGAAAAATTATCATT